>JBBPBR010000007.1:50510800-50526854 GCA_037974775.1 Cicer pinnatifidum
TTGAGAAAGAAAGAAATGAATTTATTTACTTACTCCAAATATATTGAAAAGTTAACATAGTTTAGTCAATTTTAGCAGATATTATAGTAATGCATACGTAGATAAATTAAAAAAGTTTATTAATAAAAACGTTCATAATATTGATATAAACTCTGCATTTGATTATATCGTAGAAATTATATTTATTTAACTTGTCCAAGTTTGCAAACTATAATTACGTATTTGTGAAATACACCGGGAATTGTTAACTTACTTCCACTCATTTTGTTTAGTGAGTGAAAATTCACAAATTATAACTAAAAATTGTTAAATATACAGTAAGAAGTAGGTTGTTACATCAACTAAAAAAAATAAATGGATTAGTTGAGATTGTGGTGTCAAACTTAAAGTTAGGATACATTTGATAATTGTTTTTAAGAAAGTAGTGTAGTTACAAGTTGTTATCTCTCAACTCTAACAATCCAATTTTAGATACTACTTTATAATGTTTTTAAGAGAAAAACTCATGTTTAATATCAAATACAAGAATGTGTTTATATGTACACATTGATAACTTTAGACACATTTTTTAAAATTTCATAATTAATGCACACCTCTAAATATATTTTATATTTTTCTATAATTAAAATAGTTATAAATTCTTAGATAACAATTCTACGTGGTTTGAGAGTTATTCAATTTCAAATTATTAATAAAAGAAACAAACCCAATTAGTGAGGTGACGAATATCAAGCAAGAACTCTTTAAATTTAAGGAACACGAGGCAGAGTTTGATCTCCTGTGAAAAAAGAAATAAACAACTAATGAATTAATTAATACACTTGACATGAGAGGGTAGGATAGAGTAATAATGAAGAAATAGTATAACAAAAAATATACCCCGAAAAATAAGCAAAGGGAGCAAGAAGAATAGTTGCAAAAGCATGACGGTAGACTATAAATACTCTTGGACTCATACCCTGCAAAAGAGCAATTCTTGTGCCAACACTCACACCTGCATATGCAAACTCTATCAATACCATAGCCATTATTGGTAGGTAGTACTCTATGTCTATACCTCCCATTTTTGCTTAATTTCAAAAAACAGGATGCTGATGTTAAGTATGAAGAGATGGGAAAAGCTTATTATATACATGTTCACTTTCTCAAGTTTTTAATATAAAAAAATGTGAATACATCATATAATCTTTTAAATTACACTAAAATATCATATTGATTCTTTAATTTTATTTTATTTTTAAATTTTTTGTGATTAAGTTAGTTCATTATTTTTGTAAAAATTATAATGTTGAAATATTTTTCATTCTAATGTCATTTCTTTTATTTTTAGTTTGAGATTTTTAAAGAGATGCGTGAATTTTGTTATTAATCGTAAAAACAACAAAGATGATAAAATTCATATGATTTCATGAATAGATTGAAATAATTTTGTTTTTAATGTCAAGAATCTTAAAATGTATCTCTCTTAAATTTTTCTTTTTTAATTATTTTTTTATAATTTAATTGATAAATTATGTTCTTGTGATTATTACAATCAAAATCTATTCAAAATTACATATGTTTATTAAAAAAATTGGGAGAAAGATAAATAATTAATTTGTTAAATTAAAATAATTAATATGATTATTGAAATTAGAATCATTAGTGTAAACATTTACTAATATAAAACACAAACTTGACACTAAAAGAAAAATAAATAATTAATTTGTTAAAGAAAAAATACTAATATGTTATTTTTGTATAACTTAAAATCGTGAGATATATATGTATTTTTTAAAATTATTTTAAATATAAATAAGTTTTAATATTTTCATTATATTTTATAATTATTTTTAAAGTAGTCGTAAATAATGTAGGCGAGAATGCACATATTTTTTTATAAAATTTGAGATAATGTGCGCGTGTGTGTGCATTGATATTAACTAAAGTTTCGTTTATCTCTCACGTGATTCGGGATCGATACAAATTGTTATCATTGGTGTTGAATGGAGAAGTCCCGTGTGAATCCTTGTGGGATTTATAACTGTTTATGTCCAATTTGTAACAATATAAAATTCAAAAAATCTTTAACGTTCTTTTTGTATTATTGATTATTTATATAAAATGTAGTAAACGATGGGAGATGATGACTTAATACGACACAGGGCGACAGCGAGACTTCGCTGGAGTTTATCACATCAAATTAAGAAACGAATATTAGTATTTTTCAAAGGTCATATATAGTGCAAAATTAATAGATGCAATGTGAGGTTATGGATGCAAAATCAAAATCCTATATATTCCGCATTCTTTTGTTATACTAATAACAAAACTATGAAAAGTAGTGAAAGCATCAAATGAGTTCGAATTAAAAAAATATGTTGTTGGCATTTCTCTACTAACACACTCTTTTAATCAATATTAATAGTGTAATGTAAATTCAAGCTAAAAGATGTTGTTGTAAATCATTTTTACAATGTGAATTTCCACGTGACTCATTAACAATTAGATGTATGTTATCTTTTCCACTAACTACATCTTGAGCTTTACCCCAAAGGACCACATACAAGCCAATGATCACTCCAATTGCACCTATCAAGCTGACACACATAAAGCAAAATCATCATTTAATTAATTTGATAATATTGATTATAAGAAGTTAAATATTAATTAGTTGTACCTTCCAATGTAGATTTCCTCATGAAGTAACACGGCAGCAAAAATAGTAACAATCAATGTGAAGATGGGACTAAACATTGCAGAGAAGAGAGGTCCTCTGTTTGTAATGCACCATGCTTGGAGACATAATACTAATGCAGATCCCATAATTCCCTGCAAAATATATTTATTAATTAATTACTACTGCTCATGCTCATGCTCATGTATTGTTTTATATATACATGGAAATTAATTCACATACTGAATATAAAGTGACACTAAATTGAAATATAGCAGAAAATGACTTATTATGGACTGCATTAATATCTACCTGATGTGTGAATTTTGCAGTATTACAGTTGTTAAAAATAAGTTATCAGACGCTTGAATCTGATATTATGAAGTTTTTAAAAAAATTACCTACCAAATTCTAGAATTTGGTCCCGGTAAGTACATAACTTCAAAAAAAAAATTTAAAAACTAAAATAACAATGATGAGTGTTTCAAAGTTAGATTACTCTTGTAATGAAGAAAAATAGAGTTGATGATACCAATGAATAGAAGAATGTGGTGTTTGAACTTCAAAAACGTAAAAAGTAAGTGAAGGATTTGAGGTTGCGTTTTGAAGAGGAATTGTTTGATGAGAAGGCTAACAAATTATGTATTGATTTCTACCGGATCCGATAAATATGATAACTCAAGTTACCGGATTACACATGGAATTTTACCAAATCCGGAAGCTAGAATTCTATAAGGAGTAAATTAGGTAAACCGAGGGGGGTGAGCAACTTTCTATCTTATTTAGTGCGATTTATTAAAAAGTCTACATAAATGATTATATGTGATCCATTAGCTCAGTTGATTATAATTATCTATGTTTTTTTTTTGCTATAAAAGGGCCACTTCAATTTTTTAATGTCAATTTTAGATTACTTTTGTTCTACCAAAGAAAAAATGAAAAAATTTACTCCTACCCTTAAAATTAACCCCATCCTCCAAAATGTGGGATAGATGCATACTTGTCGGGGTATGGTATTAAATATTCATAAAAATCTATGAAAACCATATGGTTTATTATACCATGTTAATATGTCAATTTTACGATGTACACCTACATTGTTTGTCAAATTAACGCAATTATATATGTGCAATCATATCCATGCTGCTTGTCAAATTAATTAAATAAATCTATGCAACTTACACATGCAACAGTGGTTAAACTCTTAGAGAGAATTTACCATCCATTGAGATCTCATACAACTCGAGTGAATAGTCTCCGCAATTATGCATGAAAGATACTCGATTTTTTTATAAGAAAAACACTATGTGTAGCAAAAATATCATTGGCTTACCAACAATTGTTGGTCCAAATGGCAAGTAACTTAATTCCTCTTAATCGATGTTTCAAAATCGAGAATTGTGAATGAAAAAAATTGGCAATAAAGAGACTGCACGATGTCCTCTCATAAGGTCATAAGGGTATAACCAGCTTGGATTATATAAAAGCAAAAAAAAAAAAATTCATTGGATGCGTCTGTACTGATGGTATTCCAAAATCAACGCCATAAATTTTTATCCAAATTCTATCTTCAATAAATTTATTTGTTTTATGAATGCCATGTGAATAATTATTATATGCAGGCCAGAATAAGATGGAGACATTCATCTATGCCAAACAAAGACTAAAGCTGTTTCACAATTCAGAGCTCTAGTACAATCTACATGTGGTAATCCAATAGCTACCATGTCCATGATATTGTTAACAACTTCATGCTTTGATCTCTGTTCTACAAAATATATCAATGGTGTTTGTCCAATGCTATAAACACTTTGGTAGAAAGGTAAGCTACAAAAACGCTTCACGGGACTTTGTGGGAAGCTCTAAATCAGGTTCAAATTCACTCAGAGGTAAGAAGTACTGATCCACCATATCTTGAGACACCTTTTCCAAGGTCGGAGGATCCCACTGCATATATTTAATTGACAACCAGAGTAGGAATTTGGATTTTAAAATAAATAGGAAGAAAATTAGTTTGTAAACAAGAAATTGTTTAAGCCAATGAATTTCAAATCTTTAAAAAAATGTAATTCAACAAAAAGGTACCTTTGGTGACATGTCTTTGTCCACCACACGTGCCCTCACTCCCTAAAAGGAATTCAAATTAGCTTATGAAAGACACAAGAAGTTTGTTTGAGTTTCCAGAAATTCACAATGTTTATACCTCACAGAAGTCACCAGATATATGTTTAGATATTCCTTGTAAAGTCATACGGTACTCACGCAACAAGCACTGATCAAGGGTCTGAAATCTACCTTCTCGAATCTGTCCCGATTAGATGGATTACATTATAGAACCAGATTGTTCTAAGAAAAGAAGAGAAAGAAAACAGGAATCCAATCAAAGTGTGTAGACATTAGACAAGCAAAAGGAACTCACAGATCTCAAGGAAACCTTCAAGCTCAATGGAGAAGCTTCTTTAAGTCTATTTAGGGTAGAAATGCACCATGCATCTTTTGTTTCACTTGCCGCAGCTTCCTAGTGAAAATTTAAAAATGATAAGAATAAAAAAACAAGGTAAATATTCATCCACATCACTTAGACACAGCTAGTAAGCCATGCCAGACTTGGTTTGTAAACAAAAGCACATGCAGAGAAATGCAAATCTTACCAATGCATCAACAATCTCTTCAACTGTATCATGGCAAAAGCATTTATCTAGAATTTCAAGCCTGAAAAAAATGAAAAGTAGAAGTGATATCTTATATTGTAAGTCAACATATAAGAGAAGTAACCAATCATACTTTTCTAATAATGGTCCCTTTTAATGGGGTTGCTTTGTTTTGATTTGAAGATGCAATGAAAGCCTCTTTGAGATACTGGATTTTTTTATCTATTACCCTTCTCTCTCATCCATAGTTTCTTTGTTCTTTGTATTGTCTTTTCCTATCCAAGAAAGGTGAAGATTCCCCTCATAGAAAATGAAAGAGAAGACAAACCAAACCTTTGTAGTACACTACTGCTGTCTGGGTGTACAAGATCGCCATACTGTTCTAAAGTGGCTTCTATGACAGATGGGTCATCCGTAACCAATTTCTTCAGCTGTTCTTCAATTAATGGAAGCCTCTACAGGACAAAACAAAGGTTCTGAATATCATTTAGCAAGAATAGTCTATTACAATTGAAAAAAAAAGAAGAAGAAAAAGGCTTAACAAAACTAAACTGCAATTAGGGAATAGTGTGTAGCAAGTCCACAAGCAACCATCTCTACTCCGTTGAGCTTTTCCCCTGTCAGAGCCAAGTACTCTCCTGCATACAATAACAACCAATGAAACAAAGAAAGAGGAAGTTCATCAATCATATATTCAATTGGTGACTAGTCCTTAATCCCCATGAATTTCCCATCAATCATTTATGTTAAAAATAAGAGGATTAACCTATTTAACCAATCCTTCGTTATTCAATTATATATTGGTGCATAACATTTTAACTCAATGGAAGTAAGAAGAACAGTTCAGAAAATGATCGTTTATTTCATTATTGTTTAGGATTCGAATAATTCTAAGAACTTATAAAATGTGTGTGAGAGAGAAAGAGGGGAGGTATAAACGAAAATTTGAAGATGGACCAGGTTATTGCACAACTATTCCAAGCTATGTTAAGTAGCAAACAAGACTCCACCATAACTAACACTGACCATAAGCCACCCTTGATTATACCCAAAGTTTGTACAGAAAAAATAAGTATAATGCAAGAGAAGAAAATTAGAATAGGGGAAGGATAAGGTATCCTCATGAACAAAAAAAATATAAAAACGAAAATAAAAAAACCTAGGAATGTAGCAAGACTGTTCAATCTCTTTGCATTTCGAAGATGACAGAAAACAACCTTATCTAGCTCTACCTAAAAGAAAGTTCAAGGCCAAGTGAGACCCTGTTAAAGATGTGTGCATATGCTCCAGAAAAATGCACCAAAGAATTGCAAAGAAAGCACATTGCTACAGAATTTTGGCCTCTTTGAGTTTATCTGAACCACAAAACTGGTCGCCTACCCAGAGCTACTGCTCAAAACATACCATAAATTTAGCTCCACAGAAAGTTGCCTGCCAAGAAATGCAGAAATGTGTTTGCACCATTTCTGAACTTGAATTGCCAAATGAAATTGTCCAAAAGAAATCTTTGAAAGCAAAGGGATTGAGTAAAATGTGCAAAAAGGGATTCACACAAGTGCCGGCCAGAAAAATCCAGATTCCAAACTATTCTTCAAGACTTGTGGAGAAGAGCTAATCTTGTTTAAAAGGAATTGTAACCCAGCTCAAGATCACTGAAATTTCTCCTAAGAAGTAACAATCCCAGTTTAAATGAACCAACAACTACCACTGATCACCATCAATAGCCTCACAACGGAAAAACTATCGTTCTACGATGAAGTGACATGTATATAAAGCACAAGTTTATGTATAAACATTTGAAATATGGAATTATATCTTTGAATTGATTCTGATTGTACTAATAAGACTCTTACATGAACAAAATGAATCATAGTGGAGCTTATCTCCGACGAAGATAATCACAAATTGTTTAGAAAGATGCATTCTAATTTCTAACAACTTGGCCATATAAAATTGTCAAAACTTGCTACTATCCCCTCCAAGTGCACAGACACGAGTACAATATTAAATATCTTCAAGACTATCTCTGTTAAAATGAGTTATATAAAATCTCCCAAGCAGAGGCGTTGAAACTTCAACTTAAAGCAGAAGACAAGGCATGTACAGTATATACACGTAACAATACCTATATGACCAGGTAGATGTGAAAGGTAAAAAGATGCTCCAGCATCAGGATGGAATCCAATAAGAACTTCAGGTGTAGCAAAAACCTGCAAATTAGTGATTAGTAGTTATAATGAACTCCGCATATGCAACCAAGTGTTAAAATTCATATCATCCCAAAATGAAGACAAACTTGTTAAAGCAGGAGAGGACAGAATTCCAAACTCTAATTTACTAATTGTTTGTTCCACCACCACTTCCCATTTATGATTTGACATAATACCAGAGCTAATCCACCATTTAAATATAGTTCAGAAAGGATAAATCATCTAAATGAAGGCAAGTAAAGTTCTACACACTGAAATAGAATGCTAAACTTTTAAGACCAAAGCCATGAAGTTTTCAGAATCAATGCAATTATGCAGACAAATACTTTGATATGCACTGTACAATTATCCTTGGATAAACAACCAATAGCATTTGCTTAGTGATAAGCTATATAACCTAAAGTCCTACATCGGCATGACAAAGTGAATGCCAATAGCATAAGCTTCCATAGTACTAAAAGTAACATCGGTTTAAGCATTTTGCGCCACAATGTAAGGCCCATTAACATACTCCCAAATCACAAATCCCATGTCCTAACTTACAAATAACAATCCCCCAATGGCAAATACATGAATAATGAGCAAGAGGAGTAGTGTGTACATATATATGAAGTTTCATATTACATACAGTTTTGTCTGTTGCAACTCGGAATGTCCCAGGGATAGAAATTCCTGCCCCACCACCCATGGTAATGCCATTCAGAAGAGCTACCTGCACAAACATACCACTCACAAGTTTAAATTATTTTTCATAGAAAACAGCAGAAATGAGTATATCAAACTTATATGTCTAATAAACTGAGCACAGGTAATTGACAAGCCTCCAACTACTATACTCACATGTGGCTTCAAATATGTACCTAGCAGGTATATAAAACTATAAATTGTTCTAAAAAATTCTTTACAGGCTTCTATGTTCCCTGCATAAATTGAAAGGGAAAAGTTAACAGAACTGTATAAAAAAAATGTACCAGAAAGTGACAAATTTAAAACACACACACGGAAGAAAATAGCTAAAACGAAATTGGTACAATAATCTGAAAGCTAATGTATGGATGCAACCTCCGGTTTGATTGTGTAATGATTGGTTAATTGCAATATTGACATCTAAGTGAGAGTTAGTTTAGTTTGGAAAGTCCAATAGCAATTTGAAAAGATAGATTTAAGAAGCAGAG
Source organism: Cicer pinnatifidum (assembly GCA_037974775.1). Lineage (NCBI taxonomy): Eukaryota > Viridiplantae > Streptophyta > Magnoliopsida > Fabales > Fabaceae > Cicer > Cicer pinnatifidum. Next base: position 50,519,493 of record JBBPBR010000007.1, read on the forward strand.
ATTTGGAAAAGGAAAAGGAAAAGCTTTGACCTTTGTTTAAAAAACGGTAAAGAGCGACAATATCTCCACCAGCAGCGAATGAGCGGCCAGTGCCCTTGAGCATGAGAAAACCGATGTGAGGGTCATGCTCCCAAGTTGTGTAAAGTTTATGCAGAGTAGCAGCCATGTCGGTGTTGATGGCATTGAGGGAGGAGGGTCTGTTGAGAAGGGACATTCTTGAGTATCCATTACCTTCAACCAAAACCTGTGAAGATGGAAAGAGAGAGAGTGAGATATTGAATTGAATTGAATTGAAAATAATAGAAAAGAAGAGAAGAAGAATGACGTAATCGTGATCCACGGAGGAGAGAGAAAGGGGTCGGCTAAGCTGATGATGATGATGATGATGATGATGATGATGATGATGATGATGATGATGTAGCAACCAAGTCGCTGCCCTTCTTCTGCATTGCATCGCCATCATCAATACGATAAATAATAACTGAATTCAATCTATCAATCTTCTGCTGCTTTCCTCCGCTCCACTCTCTAATTCTATTCTATTGCATTTGCATATACCTCTTTCATTTTTTACACAACACACATCGCTTTTTATTTTATGTCTTTTTTTTTTATTCAACCAACAAGCTCCCTCTTTTTCTACTACATTCACACCACAACTTATTACAATTCTATTAAGGCTACATTAGTTGTTTAAAACCTTACTTTTATATATATACACCAATTTCTCTCATTCTAACATAACATTTTATGGCTATTCATTTCATTAAAACCCTAATAATTCTTTTGGTTTGAAAGGAAAGTATGGATCCTCTTAAAACAGTGAAGTACTCATATAAAGTACTTATATAGTAATTATATTTGTAACATACTCTCGTAGCTATTCTGTTTTTCATCATTATTTCGTTCACAGTGAAAGTAATGATTTTCTTACAAAATATTATTTGTGTAAGTGGATTTATTTGTTGATGTAACCCAACATAATTTATAATTTTTTAAGTTTTTGTGATTTTAAATTATGAATTGAATAATATGATTCTCTCTTAATTAAATTGTATGAAAAAAGAATCATATTTTTTTATTTGTAATGAAGTACATGTATCTTTGTATTTTTTAAAATACCATATTTCATTTTTGTATCAGTATTTATCTGATATCGCACCGTACATATGTATCATAGAAAGAAGAGAGAAGAGAGAAAATATTTTAAACAATATTTGTTTTGGATTAATGTTTTTAAAAAGACAAGCAAAACTCTTTTATTTCTCTTCATATTAAGGGTAATGCACAAGTATATCCCATTTTTTTCCTATTTAACCAAAATGTCCCACTTCCAAAAAAAATATCTCAAATTACTCTATTTTTTCTCCACAACACATGGTCGCATGCCCACTGCACGGTGGCATCTTCGGGATGAGACCTTGTATAGGCGAAATTCCTTTTTTTTTTTTTTTTCTGGCTTTTTGTAATTATTATTAATTAAATATTCTATACAAAGTCGCATCCCCAGGATGCGACCATCTGAAGTGGCAAAAAAATTGAGATTGTGCAATGGACATGCGACCATGTGTTGTGGAGAAAAAGTAGGACAATTTGAGATATTTTTTTGGAAGTGGGGCATTTTAGTTAAGTGGAAGAAAAAGGGAATATTACATTTCCCTCGTATTAGAGGATTTAAAAATAAAGGGATTAAGAACAAAATTGGGAAATCTCACTTGCATTAAATCAAACATAAATTTAATTAAGATTATCTTCTCTCCCTCCATAGAACTAACTCTTTGTTTCCCATTTTTCTAATTTGTTTAAATTCAACGAGGAAAGAATCTTCCTCCCAAACTATCCTTAAAAGTGAAGCAATACTTGAACAATAGTTTTTGCGTAAGCATACAAATAAGATTATCATAATAATAATAATAATAATAATAATATAATTACAATTTTAATATTAATAATAATAATAATAATAATAATAATAATAATAATAATCTCCTTTTTTTGGTTCCAACAACCAAATTAATGTGCAAAGGGATTCAACGTAAAAGTGGGTAGACAATTAAAGGCATGACATAGCCAATTTTTTCTCTTCAATGAGCTCTTGGGCAGTTTTGTCCATCTTTTCCCTTGAGAATTCATCAATCTTCAACCCTGTAAAAGTATCAAAGATTATAAATACTTGTATTAAAGTTAAATCCAATTTATGAATGTAGTACATAAGAATAAAACAAAGGTACCTTGTACAATATTCCATTCTCCTTTGTCACAAGTAACAGGAAAAGAATAAATGAGACCAGGTTGGATACCATAAGACCCATCAGAATACACTCCCATTGATACCCATGTTCCCTGAAATACAACAAATTCAATGTAAATAAATTTATTTATAGCACAAAGCATAAGTGAAATTGTACTTTAAATATATATATATATATATATATATAAAAGAAAAACCAACCTTAGGTGTACCTAAAACCCAATCACGTATATGATCACAAGCAGCACTTGCTGCTGATAATGCACTAGACAGTTTCCTCGCTTTGATAATGGCACCCCCACGCTCCTGAACTGTTGTGATGAACTCTGTATTTAGCCTAATAACACATGTCCAAAATTAAATTAAATTAAATTCAACAAGTTCATTTTGTAATTAAGGCAATTGCTTCCCACTTGGTTGCAATATCATGTGTCACAACTCGACCGTGATTTAAAACATTATTTAGAAAGTGGTGGCGATCGATGTACCAGTTATCATCCGCAACTAATTCTCTGACGGCCTTGTGGACGTTACTTGTTGCGACGACTGCGTGGTTGACGTCTGGATATTGAGTTGAAGAGTGATTTCCCCATATGATGACATTTTTAACATCACTAACATGAACATTTAGCTTCTCAGAGATTTGGCCTAATGCTCTATTATGATCAAGTCTAGTAAGACATGTGATATTTTTCTCAGGGATTGAAGGAGCAAATTCTTTCAATATTAGAGCATTTGTGTTTGCTGGATTTGCAACCACTAGCACCTACATTCACAAATAATTGGAATCAAATAATATATATAATAAGAGGAGTAACTTAGTGGCAATGATTTTGAAGATTTAAATGTTACTTACTTTACAATCTGGTGCAGCATGCTGCTCAAGAGCTGAAGCTTGAGCCTTGTAAATTGAAACATTTTTAGACATTACATCTTTTCTTTCCATTCCTTCCTTTCTTGGGAATCCACCAAGCATAACAGCAATGTTTACATCCTTACAAGCTTCAACAACATCCGTAGTAGCAACAACACCTATATTGCATTTACATGCACAATTAATATTATCAACCGTCCAATTCAGTTGGGATTTTATAACATTGATTATTAAAGAAAATCATGTCGTGCTTAATTCAACATTAACTTTAAAAACATGCCTCTAAGAAGTGGGAAAGCAGCATCAATCAGTTCCATCTTCACCCCTTTAAGGGACTCTGCTGCTGGTTCAATATCAAGCATATGCAAAATTACAGGCTGATTTGAACCTAGCATCAACCCTCTTGCAATCATTGGAACAAGAGCATAACCAATTTGTCCTGTTATTGAATCAAATCAAAATTAAAATGCACGTCACTTAAGTTTAATTGTAATACTTCAATCAAATTTTAATATCCTAAAAATACATGCCCACATACGAAAAAATTAATTGTAAATTTTGTTTTAGAGTGAGATCGTAAAAAATACGGTGATCCATCGTAATTTTACAAAAACTACACTATGTAGCTTTTATAAAATCACATTCGTTTATCGTGATTTTTATGCAAAATCAAACATGTATTAAAAAATTATAAAATTTACTCTTTTGATTTTTAAATTGATAATGTAATATGGAACAAAAATATGGGACTGGTAATATAAAACACAATACTATTTCATAAGGTTAGACAAAATTCAGCTAAGAATTAAAAAAAAAGTATTAGAAAAAGGAATCATGCCTGCAGCACCGGTGACTAATACTGTGACTGGTTCCTTGTCAACTTTGAGAAGACCACACATGTATCTAATGATCTTCCAAAACAAAAATGTACAAAATAAAACAAGAAGAATTTTTTTAAGGAGCGTATGGTCCATAATTTCCCAACCAATTATTTCCATGTTCACTCTTTGTTAATTAGGATCCAAAGGAAAATATCTACTTGACCATCTTCTTATAGAACCACTTTTTAACATCAATTTGAAATTAAAGAATCCATGCATGCACATTACTCTTTAGCAAAGCAAGCATATACCAGAACCAAGGCTGCACGAAATGCAAGAACGATAGAATCGCATGTAACTTAACAAAAAAGAAAATAACTTTTTTGAAATTTTGTCACCGAATAAATTAACATGCAAATAAATTATAAAATCACACGATATTTTCGTTAGAAATAACATGATCATGATCATGTTGTTTAAAATATATTTTATATTAAAAAATAAGTTTGAATATTTGATAAAAAAATTCTTAAAATATTTCATAAGTTTTTTACTGATAAACTTTTTGATAAGTTTTTCTGTGAAATTATTTTTTTTTTTTTGAAAGAGTGATTGTATTTTGAATAAAATTAAAATTAAATTTTTTTGGAACACAAATATTTCAAATTATTTAGAGTTTAAATTTTTTAAAATACTTTTATGTTTTTCAAAACTCAAATTTAAAATTTTTAAAAATATATTTATGTATCATAAACCTTAAATTAAATTTTTCGATATACACTTTAATGATTAGTGTTTTTTAGAAAAGAAAAAAATATATACCTATTTTTTTTTTAATGATTTTTTTTTTGTTAATAAAAAATTTGGGTAAAATGATAATTTCTATTAAAATGTAAAATAAAAATATATCTGCAGATTATATAAAGTAAAATTTTCGTAAGAGAGGTAGAGATGAAAGTGGACTAAGCTTTACAAGTCTACAATGGAATGCGACCCATCATAGGTGTTTTATAGGGACAACTTTTTATTTTCAAAACAGCTAAAAATACTTAAAGGAATATAACAAACAATAACAAATTTTCAAAAACTAAAAGAATGGTTAAATAAGGTAGTTTTTTTTATATAAAATATCAACATTTTGTTTTTTATTTTTATAAAAAAATATAACTTTTAATTTTTATAAAATTATTATACAAATAATTATAGTCTCTATAAAAATAAAATATATTTAATTATTCTTTAATTTTTAAAATTTATTAATGTATATTAAATCTATTTAGATTAACTAATTTTAAATTATTTACTAACATAAGTATTTATACTAACGAGTATGAAAATAATTTAAGTTTATTTTATTTATTATTATAAAAATAATTAATATATAAACATTTATATAATAAACACAATAAACATTTAGTTTATAGGTATTTAATTAAACTGCTAATTCTTGAAGTCTAGCTAGAAGGGATTGCAATTTAACAATTGAACTCTCATCAAAGATAGGTGTTTCCTGAAAGCAAGCTATGTAGGTAGGGGAAATAGTGTTGGAATAATTCCAACACTTGATGGAAAGACTACTCATCATTTTTTACGGGGCATTTCATTTTTCCTATTATGTCAAAATGATTGTGTGTATGTCATCTGTGGGAATGAGATAGGAAAGAGAGATAAAAAGGAAAGAAAAAAGAAAAAGAGATGTCATGAACTAAAAAAATAAAATACAAAATTAATTAATAATGACTTTTTTTTACTGGAAAATTAATTGATAATGATTTTAATAAAAAATAATATATAAGGACATATTTATGATAAGTGGTGGATATAAATTTTAACTTGTGGGAACTAATAATATATTTACTATTAAATAAACTTCATGGTCTAAAATTTTTATATAAGTTTTCTTTTATATATATGCATCACTCGCGCTATATTATTTGTCTAAATTGAAACATCTATCTATATCAAATTTCTTATTAACTTATAACAATAACTATATTATTCATTATTTTTTTTCAGGTTACCTTTTGTAGAAATAGTTTCAAATATATTGTACGGACAAATAATAAATAAAACATAATATTATTTTAGTTTGAATATATTATTATTAAAAATTAGTATAAGTAACATATTTTAAAAGAAATGTATGGATTGCAAATGATTCATCAAGACGGATACATATTACTAAAATTAATAGATAAAATCATATTAAATGCAGATATAATTTTAAGTCACATGATTTAGCTATATTTTTAAAATGTAAAAAAAAAAAAAAAGTTATCAAGACATTCCTCAATGTTCTCTCTTACACCTCTAAGAAATTTTCACTCTTGTAATTATTTGTTAGTTTGTCTATGTTTTTGAAATTTACTTTTTACCCATAAAAAAAATGAAAAAGAGGAGGTGGTCATCATCACTTGAGAACATAGTTGATGGCAGCAAGCACATGTTGACGATTCAAAAACAACTCTCAGTTAATTTATGTTTGGTTTCACATTGGGCTCACATGTAAATGTAATAAAGTTTCAGCCCAACCTATTGTTTAAACCCAAAGTCACTTTTCACTCAAAAAGCAAAATTGTGTAAAATAATATGATATAAAAATGCACATATCGACATAGTATCATATAGATAGAAAGTCAACATCTATGTCAGCCTTTTCTTCATTGGAATTATTTTTCTCTCCTTCTCTTCGTCTGCCACTGCCCCTACTCATTTTGGACTCTCATGCTCTTTCGTCCATACACCCATTTGATCATTTCCCAAATTACATGCACTTTCGTAGCTAAGCCTTCTAACATGCAAATGGTTAAAAGTTAATCAATCATGCACTGCTGCTTTAATGTCCTCTCATCGTAAGATATACTATTATATTCAAAATGAATGGCTCAAATACATTAACTTAAAGTGTTTCAATTGCAAATTGCTAGACGAAAGATGTTAATTTTGATTATAAATCCTTGTAATATAGGCTATAACTAATATGGAAAAATTGGTTCCTAGAGAAATATTAGAGTGGTCAATAGATTCTTTGGTGGGAATTTTGGAGACTCCATGTGAATAGTCCAATTGCAATAATAAACTAATGATATGGATTAAGACATTAAATATACAAATTAACTTTTGTTAATTTATATATATCTTTTATTTATTTTCTTTTTAGTTGTTATTCTCTCAATATCTCATTTTTTTTTTGTCTATTTATATCTGATTTACTCAATCAATTAATTTTATTTTTATTGGAAATTTTTTGCCAAAACTACCTTTATAGTTGTCATTCAAAATTTCTTAAGAATAAATACAATAGGTTTACATTTGTCTATCTCCCCTTTTTTTCATCAAGAAGTTTGGTCCAACTATAAAGCCACTAAAACAATTCATTTATGCCTCTAAAAAATCAAAACCTTTGCTAAATAAAA
>JBBPBR010000007.1:50556618-50573948 GCA_037974775.1 Cicer pinnatifidum
AGAAAAACTAAAAAAATTGAATAAATAATAAAATAATATTATATTTTAAAAAATTCATTAACACTATTAAACAAATAATTTATTTATTTTTTAAATAAAAAAATTAAATAATTATATTTTATTTGTTAGATAAGTTAAATAAATATATTAAGCAAAATAGTATTTCTCCTCTCAAGTCTCTTAAGTTTTGGAGATTTTTGTATAATAAGATACGTACATATTATAAATTAATTTGAGATTGTGAAATTGTTTAAAGATGTGAGCTATGTAAATATAAAATGGAGACTAACAACTATCTATTATTATGTTGCTTTTGTGCCTCTAAGCTATAGTCTTGGCTAACCGCTATTTTTTATTATTAAATTGATAGTAGTTTGATTCAAAATATTTGTCATATGTGACAAATATTGGTCTCATCAATGCAAAAATATTATGTTGATCAACATCATCTTTACTATTGATGTTATTTGGCACTATAGAAATCAATCTCGATTTGAAGACAAAATTCTTATTTTCTACACTATCATTAACACAACTATTGTCAATATATATTTATCTAGAAATCACATTTTTAGTACAGTCTCCAACTCTATTCGGAAGTGTCAAGTTCTCAAGTAGTTTCAAGTCAGGGTTCATCCTCCTAAAGCACCTACCCAAAAGAGTATTAGATTAAATGTATTACCGATACATCTATCATTGATCACTATTTTTCACTCTTAAATTGATAGTAGTTCGGTTCAAAATATATTATCATACGTGACAAAGGTTAGTCTCATCAACGTAAAGATATCATTTTGGTCATCGTTATCTTAGTATTGATGTTAATTAGTATTGCAAAAATCAAGTTTGATTCAAGCTTGATTTGTAGGAATTTTTTTTTGTTTTTTTACTGTCATTAACATAATTACTATGAATGTATCTCTATCTGAAAATTACATTTTTAGTACAGTCTCCAACTCTATTTGGAAGTGTCAAATTCTCAAGTAGTTTTAAGTTAGAGCTCATCATTCTAAAGCGCCTACCCCAAAGAGTATTAAATTAAATGTAATACTGATGGAACTACATTTGGATGTCCTAGTCCACCTGTGTGTGGAGGTATATTTAGAGACAACTATTTTGCTTCACTGAGTTGTTTTGATGTGAATTTAGGTATTGCAAGTGCATTGCATACTGGATGGGGATTACTACGGATTGAATCTGATTCGCAAATGACAAATCTAGCTGTTAGGAATACTAACATTGTTCTTTGATCTATTAAAAATAGATGACTTAATTATATTAAGATAATCAAGAGTACGAGTTTATTGTATCTCATATTTTTAGAGAAGAAAATTAATGTGCGACAAGATTGCTAATTTAGACATCACATTGATAACAATCATTGATGGAATACTTTTCCTTTTAAATTTTTTGATATTTTTAATAGAAACAAGATTGGTCTTTTTAAATATAGATTTTGCTAATGTATGTAGCAGTTTACTACACAACTATTTCATTCATTGTGACTTTATCGCACTGAATTTTCCTAGTAAAATTTTTAACGAGACAATAATTTATATCAATTTGATTTGTTTTCTTTGAGTTTTAGATAGTCCCTCAAAGAATTTTGTATCTTTCTGTTCTATTTTTATTTTAATAATATTTTAGAGTGTTGTAAATGATAGTAGATTGTTTTTGAATATCGACATAGTTGAGATGTCAATTTAATCATGTAATATTTTAAAAAATTAAATAAATATATAATATATATTATATATAAATGAAAAAACTTCAAATAAAAAAATAATATTAATTTAAAAATTTTAAATTATACTCATATTCTTATAATGCTGTTTTTGAAAAGCTGTGACATTTATTACAAAAAGACTGTTCTTTTAGCACATTGGAAATCATAACCTTTATAATCATTCTTACAAGAGAAGCCCAATTCTCAACCTAGGAAAGGGCTCAATGAAAGCCCAATAGTAGGAATCAAATGGCTAATATATACTGTTACTTTCAAGAGATTGTTTTCTGGTACAAGATTTTCAGAAGAATTTACTTTTAGTACCCCTAACTTAGTCTCTATTACGGGGAAATAAATAGTCGGATTAGACTTTGTCAACTGTGTCTGATATATTTTAAAAATAGTAGATTTGAGTTTAACCTATTATATGTTGTAGATTCATTTTTAAAATTTAATATTTTTAAAAAACTGATAAGATATAAAAGTGTTTTGAAAAATTCACTTAATTATTGTTTTATGAAAATTTACATTACTCAAAATGTGAATGGTGTAAACTTTCATAAAAACACTAATAAGTTAATATATTAATGTACTTTAATTTTATTTTGATATTAATATTATCTTTTTGAGAATTCAACATTAAATGATATTCTATTTCAATTTTATGTTATAATAATTCTTTTAATTATATCAAAAATAATATAAATGAGATTGTTTGAATTAAATAAAATATTAGTAAATTTATTATTTAAGACAACATACAAAATTTAATATTATGATAATACAACGTCACAAAAAATAATTATATTTAATTAAACAACTCTTGTAGGCATAATAAACTTTTTCAATGGCATATAATACGGTCGTTTTAGCTTAATATACTTTTGAAAAATCATTAACATAGACTTCTATAAAAATATCTAGTTTGAGTGACTTGCTGTAAAATAGGTTATGCATTCTTGTCATTGGACTTGACACATTTCCTTGATATTTGAATTTTTCCCTCACATCTTTCAAAATAACATATTCTGACAATTTCAAAAATAAAAAGAATCTAAAACACTGAATTTTCCACGTTAACCTATGAAACAAAATTGTTTTTAATATAATTAGACACATAGTAAAGGTGTACTCTGGTTGTCACATTACAAGTATACTTTAAAAATGAGGAGCAAGCATCTGATATAGCATGAATAACACTTGAAAAGATATTTGGGGATCCAAAATCCTTAAAAATATAAAGTTGTTTGTGTTAAGGAGAATTTGTACATGAAAAGGATAACATTGGAGCATACTTTGCTTACAAAGTTATAAATAAGATGAATGTTAAATGGCATGCGACTATAGGATGATGAAAATTCAGAACAGTAGTGTAAAACAATTTAATTATATAAAAAAAAAAAGGTGATACAATTTTACAAAACCATATATATTTACTCCCACTCTTTCTCAATTCATAACAAATACATAATTTTATATTTTTGGCATCAATTGCATGAGTTAGATCAAAATTGGAATAAGAGAGCATATAGCGCAAATATTTTCTGTATGACTATTCTCACTAGCTAATAGCAGACAAAACGGTTGTTTTTGTTCCCCATGCTAGTGACATGTCAATGTGAATTTCCTTGATAGCATTTCCATTTTTTTCTTTATATTCAGATGCAGGGGACCCTCGCAAGCTCGTGTTGACAAACAAGACATATTAATGTGAATTTTCCACTCTTACATAAACTTTAATTGATCCTTCAGGTCCAAACTAAGCTATTAAAAACAGTTTTAGAGCATTGCCTTTAATTTCTTTTTATTTTTTTATATATATAAATATAAATTTGAGATTTAGAGTAAATAATACGTTTGTAAAAGAGAGGTAACAACCAATATAATGATGGAATGTAACTAACTACTTGTTGTATCCTCAGTCTCATCCTTCAACAGAAAACAACTGCACACTCACTTATCTAGCTACTACCAATTGCCACTTTATCTTTGGAACATTTCCCAACTTCACTCTTCCTCCATTCTATTCATTTTTCTTTGTTCTTTAAGTTACTTCAAACATATGTAAAGCTACATCGGAAGGTGACACAAATTCATTTCCATAATATCACTCTCAAAAATGCTTGATTAAATCTTCAATTAATGAAAAGCAAATGTTTGAAAAATGTTATAGTCATAATCATTATATAGTTAATGAAATCCTTTATATATATATATACAGCTTTGTATGCAAGGTTTGTATCAATGTGCCTCCAAAACAAGAAAGAAAAAGAATCATGTTCCTTTCTTTCACGCTTCTCTTGACATTAATATCATCATCATCATCATCTACGTTTCATGAGAATCACACACCACCATCCACCAAAATATCCATCACAAACCACAACATTCAAAGCTTCACCAATGCTGGCATAGGCAACAACATCACTGGAATATCACAGTTCAAAAGATACCTATCTCGTTTTGGATATCTTAATCCACCACATGATCATAACAACAAAATCATCCCTTTCAGCGACGAATTCGATGCTAGTTTTGAATCAGCGCTAGTCAAATACCAACGAAATCTTGGAGTCCAAGTAACTGGAAAACTCGATTCAAACACAGTTTCTGAAATGATGACACCAAGATGCGGTGTTCCAGACACAAAAACTCATCATCAATATCATAACAACATGAAGAAGATGCATTCAACAAAGCATTTTGTATATTTTCCAGGAAAACCAAGATGGTCACGTGACAACGACATGCCTATCACACTAAACTATGCCTTTTCACGTGATTACATGATTCATAATTTAAAGATGCAAGACATAAAAAAAACATTCAAAAGAGCATTCTCTAGATGGAGTTGGGTTATTCCAGTTAGTTTTGTTGAAAGTGAAGATTATAGTTATGCAGATATAAAAATAGGGTTTTATAGTGGTGATCATGGTGATGGTGAAGCATTTGATGGAGTTCTAGGTGTGTTAGCACATTCGTTCTCGCCGGAGATAGGAAGACTACATATGGATGCAGCGGAGACGTGGGCGGTGGATATGGAAGTTACAAAGTCGGAGGTGGCGATAGATTTGGAGTCAGTAGCAACACATGAGATTGGACATTTGTTAGGTTTGTCACATAGTTGTGTGAAAGATGCTGTTATGTATCCAAGTTTAAGGCCAAGAGATAAAAGAGCAGATTTGAATATTGATGATATTAAAGGAGTTCAATCACTTTATGGATCTAATCCTAATTTTAGATCACAATGGTCATTGGAATCTGATCTTTCCACTAATCATGCTGCAAACTTTGGACTTTATACTTTCATAATTGCTTTCATTTTTCCCCTATTCATTCACATTGTTTTATAATTTCAACCTTTCTATATACTATACATACTTCTAATTCTTCTCTTCTCTCCCACTGCTATCATTATTTTTAAGGGATACACTAAATTAAATTTTGTTTTTGAATCCCATCCTGAAATTTCTAGCAGGCCCATTTTTTTATGAGAGCCCAGCCCGATCCAACTAAAAGAGAACAAACATGTCCAGACATCTATAAAAAATTACATTAATATTTGTGTACCCAAAATTGTTGTTTTTATTCATTTTCTGCCTCACAATAAGTGTATTTTTTTTATTAATTTTACCTGTACTAAAAAAATGCCTATAAACAACAAAAATAATAATTTCACCAAAATATTATTTTAAACTATTATTGTGTTTTGTGATTATCATAAATAGAAAGTAGTATATAGTATTTTAAAGGGAAATGTTAACAAGTATCTCAAACACATTTGCTAAACATTAAAAAAAAATTAACTACAACTTTTATCCTTTTATTTTTATTAATTAATGAAATTTATCCATCAATTTTGAGAATCAACAATTTTGATTCATCTTTTAAATTTTTAAACTAAAAAATAACTATTTAACATATTTTAAATGATATAAAATGAATGATATAAAATTATCATGATACATTAATTATTAATATATCATTAATTAAACTACAAATAAATGTTAATTATTTACCTCATCGAAACATATAATTATATCATCGAAACATATAGTACGTTATCTAAATCATGCAATGTCATAATTTTTTAATTAAAAAATCAAACAAATAATTAAAATTACTGATTTTTAAAATTAATTAATTAATTTTATAAATTAATTAAATAAAATGGCTAAAACTATAATTTAAAAATAAAACTCTGAGATATCTACGTTGAATATCTTGAAATTTAAAAAATAATTTTTTAAAAAAAAATATCTTTAAAACAATTGTTATCTAGTGTGACACTGTTCTAAAATGATGACATAGTATTGATTAATGAATGGTATAATGAATATTTAATTAAAAAGTGAAAATGACGATGAATAGTGAGAAGTGGGATTTAGATATGGATGAATAATTGAATAGTTTGTTAATTAGGTGAAAGTAAAAGTGAGAAGATAAGAAGTGAAAAGTGGGATTTGGTTACCGTGACGTTGAAAGTTAAAAGGAATTAGTTTGTTTCCAAAAAATGGTCAAAAGTAGCTTATGAAAGTTGTGCACTTTATTTGGAGATACTCTAAAAAAGCTAAGCTAAGCTATTACTATATCCAACCACATGGTCTCGTGACCAAAATATATGGCCAAGATAAAACCAACGCATTTTTCCTCTTTTCATTCACAACACACTTCACGTACGACAGCCACGCTTCTCTCTTTTAAATCAGTTACTAAAACTTTATATTTAAAACTCAAATCGAATAATTAATTCTTCCGAATTTTCTCATTCTTATCCATCTACAAACACGTAACTGTTCCTTGCTAGCTAGCTGGAGCTACCTCACAACTCATATTGCAGACTCGCACTGTATATATGTACTCATACAATATCGACGTCGCTCACAAATAAATCCACCAAATTGACATTTTTGTCCTTAGAAGTTAGAACACGTGTCACATTAATTTCTTCATCAAAATAATAAAAATAAGTATAAATATGTATTTTCTTCAAAAAAATTATCTTTTTTTCTTTTTTCATTAATTTGATCTTTAAACGTGTCTAAGATTATTTAATTTAGTCCGTCTAATCATTCACTCAAATAATATACCAATATGCAAATAATATACTACATATTTAAACATCAAAATAATACTTGTTTTATTTTATACTAAATATCTTATTTATAATATTTATTCATTTGAAATTACATCATATAAAATAATAATTATTTTTTTTCTTGTTATATTACTTATTTAATTATTATAATAAACCAGACATATTTTATCATTAAAATGATCACACAACTAATTTGATTAAGAACTCCATGTGAAAAGACTCTTGGATTAAATGAAATGAAATTAAATTAGATATTTGGTTTTGACTTTGGACAACTATATATATATATATACAGATCTAGAGAGAGAGAGAGAGAGAGAGAGAGAGAGGGCCTAGCAATTAAAGAGGTTGAATGAATCTGCAAAAGTTAGTATATAGGCTTTGGGGTACTTTGAATTCTTCTCCCAAAAGGAAAGGAAACCCAGTCAGTAGTCAACTGCATTCAATTAATTTCGACAAACCAAATCAGATGATGAGATGGGATGGGATGTTTCAAACCTTAATTTGCACCTCACATCTCCTTCCACCCTTATCCGCTTCATTCATAAAAGGATATCAAACTACCTCACTTATATGTATTAGGAGAATAATTAAAATAAAATATATCCAATTACTATCACTCCGATTGTTTAACAAAGTATGTGATCATCTATAGTAGTCGCATGAAATAATAGTTGTGGGGAGTTGTTGCATATATAGAGGATCTAAAGATGAGATATGTTGATAATATAATAAAAAAGAAATAAATAAAGTGTTGTAACAAATGTCATGCACAAGATACATACCTATTTCATGTACCATGCAATACACGAGAAGATATAGTTTGTTTATTTTAAAAAGAGTTAAGAGGGTGGCATGAAAAATGTGATTTGTTTTTATTCGGTCTATAATATGTAATTATTATAATGATAACAACAACATCACACATGCATAATGACGTAGTTTACAAATAGTTAGAGAAAAGATTAATATATTATAATTATAATTAGGCAAATAAAAAATAAAGAAAAGGCGGAGCTGGTAGGAATATTATAATTTATATGTAGATTGATTATGGGACAGCAAAGTACATACATACATTGAAGTTTGTATTCACAAATAAAAGGTGAGGCAAAAGAAGAGAAAATACTAAAAGAGACTCATAATTAAAACATTAGTAATTCTAGAAACATAACAGTTGAAATAGTAATTAAATTTATTTATATATGTAATAGTATATGGATGCGTTTGATCAACACATGACATCCTTGAGAAGCTTATACCTTCGTGTGGCGTGTCTGGGTGAAGGAACTGGACTACTCTTCCCGGCCTTCTCCGAATTACCACCGTTCCCCTTCGTTAATTTATGACCGGAGGAGGAGGAGGAGGAGGAGGAGGAGGAGGAGGTGGTGGCGGAGGAATATTGACAACTACGGACGTTGGACGCTAAAGCCACCACCGGTTTGTTATGCGGTCTTTTGTTTTTGACTTCACTTTGACACCAATCGCACACTTGTATATCCGTTAATTCACCATACAAGTTACTACAATAACTGAAATGAATAAAAACAATATATAATATTATGTATGTGATGGTAGAGTAGATCATGAGGAAACATAAAAGAAAGAAATATTACGAGTGTTGGAAGCGGTAACGGCATTTGTTGCAGCGGAAAAGTTTGTCATGGAAACCAACATCGCCGCACATGCAGCATACATCCACCATAGCCACCTTCAATACAAAAACAACACACGGGGAAACGAGAGACTGAGACATACTATATATATATATATATATATTTGAGTCGGTTTCATTATTTAAATAATTAAATAAAAATGGATTTTGAGACACACAAACAGGTTGCTTGCTGTCGTTTTCAGCTAAGCCGGGCAGCCCAGCCCAATGCTAAAAAGGGAACCTTAAAAAATAAACATATATGAAAAGACATTTTTGCCCCTACGCATTACCTTCATTGCTTCCTATTGTATCATTCTCAATTCTTTTTGTCGGTTTCAGGATTTTCTTTCTATAACTCATCACAATCACGCTTCACCAATTTTTAGATTTCTTTTTTTCTGTTTTTTTCCTATACAATATATAAAAACAAGTGTCAGTGTTATTATTATAATCGTGAACTTAGAACCGAAACCGACCAAAGCAAGGATTGGACTGTGACAATAATTCATCATCAACATGAAATTTATATATATCATCGTCTTCCTTAGATTCCATATTCAATTCAATCCACTATGTTCATATTTCGCAACTTTTATTATAATACTATCGTAGTACTACGGGAAAAGTAACAAAGATATATATACTTGCTTATAAATTGAAAGTTTAAATCTCCTCAAATACAACTAAAACGTTTAGTGGACAACTCTTTTAAGTATATACACTTTTTAATTTTTTAGAGAAATAGGAATAAAAATAAATAAATCAATGTGATATATCTTAATAATATCATAGAAAGAAAAAGAAAAAAAATAGAGTGTTGAATATTAATGTCGGAGAATATGAAATATATGCATCTCATTGCTCCGAATACAATTATATATTGAACAATAATGATACACACATGTCTATAATTTCTATACACATATTTAACATATCATTTTCTTTATATCTCTTTTTATATATATATATATATATATATATATATATATTAGTTTAAAGTAAAATTGATTACAATTGAGTTTAAAAATATAGAATTGATTTTAAAATGTTTGAATGTCTCACTTATACAATTGATTTTAGTTTAAAGTTAGAATTTAAGAATTTTGTATTATTTTAGTCTTACATTGATATATTTAAGAATATATGTTTAAGAATTTATTGTTTAATTTACATTTACATTGATATATTTAAATATAATAAATTGCTTTATTTTTAACTCATTTTAAATAAAACTAAATTAATTTGTGTCGTGGTAAAATCAAACACATATTAAAACAAGTTCATCGTACCAATCGGCTTTTCTTTCTGTTGTTCTTATTTTTTCTTTTTTAATCTTTGTGGATCAACAAATGTGTCACAAAACAACTTGCAAGACCACTCAAAAGAATCTCAAATTAAATCTGAAAAGTGTAGTCTAGGAAATGAAGCTCAAGTAAATACAATATTTTTTTTACTTTACAACAATTAAAAATTGTGGTGAAAAACAACAAAATTGTAGTTTAAACTTCACTTAACAGTTTGTTTGCGGATTTTCACACGTGGAGTATAGTTATTGCCTATTTGAAGAGGCAGCAATTTTTGCACCTCAGGTCACAAATTCTTAAAAACGTTGTCTAAAAGGTATATATATAGCTCACAATTTAATGTTAATATTTTAGACAATAATGTTATTCTTTTTTATGGTAATAGACCTATGACTTTAGGCGACATATTTATTTGAATAATAGTATAAATTTTAATGTCTTTTATTGTCCATTTTTCAACCATGTAGATAAAATTTGATGTCTATTTTACTCATAATTAATATTAATAGAACAGAAAAAAATCTATAAATTATAAATAACATTATATTCCAAAACATTAATAATACCAAGTCATTCTCCAAAATAACATAAAAAAGTTACTCTCCAAAATGTAAAAGCATATATCTTTGAAACTAATCTAAGTTAGGGATATAAACTTGTTTCTCACTAGTTATTATATGGTCACTTTATACCATAGCTATACGATGTTGTTTAAAGTATGTAAAAACAATATTTTTGTATCAAATTTTCACAGTTTTAGTGTGTTGCTTATAGATTTTCACACACAACAGTTCTAAAATATGGTCTAAAATGCCACAATTTTCTAGTTGTAGCCTAAAATGAATAAACAACAGTTTTTATTAGAAAAGCGATCGAATAACGCTCTAGTAAATGTATGGCCATGATAATATATACAAAAGCATTGCTTTTTTAGGTCATTAACAAATTTAACCTAATTTAAAGTAAAATAATATTATAGTGAATGGTAATAAGTTGTGAGAATATTTTATATGTTGCATGTTTGAATATGCAATCTTTTAGAGTGTATGAACTTCATCGCTAAACTCTTTAAAAAAATGAGAAATACAATATTAGAAGATGACCTAAATTTCTTCATTTTTATGTACAAATACTATTTTACATTGCTAATCCAACAATTGAATTGAAAATATAATCAATACTACGACATAGCAATAGGTCCAATACATATGAATGCATGTTTTTTAACTTAGTTTAGTTAGTATTGTGAGTGAAGTTAAAATTTGGATTGAGAATTAATTTACTTGTGAGTGACTATGTTGTTCTTAATATCTCATTCATATTGCAAATAAGATGATATTACGAGAAAACTTTTTTAATTATACATAATGATAGACACATGTTAAGAATGAATTAAAATTTATGAAAATGCATTGAAATCATATTTTAAGTGAGTTATGCATTCATGAATCGATCCATGTTGTCATAGATTGATTCACATAACTACTGTGACTTAGTTATGTGAATATGAGTGTGAATCAATTTATGAGATTCTCGCAAATAAGACGAATTGATTCATCAATTATGGATCAATTTCAATACTGTTATTCTTTAAAGTATATGTATCAACAGATACATGAAACGATTTGTAGGTGTGTGAATAAATTCACCCAATATCAAAATTAATTTTGCAATTTATTAAGTTGTGAGATCAATTTTGTGATAGCAAAAATTTTACCACATGTAAGATTATATAAAAAATAACCAAAATAACTTATTTTAGAGTTGAGATCCAAAAAGATATTTAAACAAAAAAAAAATGTATAAATCTAATATTAAAATGATGTATAAAATTTGAATTCTACAATTAAAAAGACTATTGTTAAAATTTATTTTTATTTTTTAAAGTATTCTAAAAATGTTACATGTAACAAAAATTCAACACTTAAAATGGAACAACATGTGGGAAATTCCTAAACCCTAAAAACCCTACGATACTTTCAACGAAGAAGAAGAAGAAGAAGCAAAATCAACATGGGAAAAATTCCTCCTTCATTTCGTTCCGCACTCTCGAATCCAAACTTGATTAATTCATCTTCATCGATCCCCTCTTCTTCCAAACCCCGTCACTTTCCCAAGAAAATCCCATCCAATTTTCCCGGAAAATCCCGAAAACCCCAGCAGGAATCTCAGCCTCCGAAACCCGTCTCTCTATTCAAATCTCCGTGCCTCCAAGAGGCTAAAAGTATCTTCAACTCCATCGTTAAAAGCTCAAATGTCCCCAATGATTTCCGCTTCCATAACTCCCTCCTTCAATCCTACGCTTCAGTTTCCACCATTAACGATTCCATTGCTTTTCTTCGTCACATGACAAAGACTCATCCTTCTTTCTCCCCAGACAAATCCACCTACCACATCTTGCTCACCCAATCATGCAAATCCACCGATACCACCCTTTCCCAAATTCATCAAACCCTAAACTTGATGGTTTCTGATGGCGTGAGTCCTGATAAAGTTACTGTTGATTTAGCCGTCCGATCACTTTGTTCGGCTGGTCGAATGGACGAAGCTGTTGAATTGGTCAAAGAGTTGTCTTCCAAGCATTGCATTCCTGATATTTACACTTTCAATTTCCTTGTTAAGCATCTCTGTAAGTGCCTAACGTTGAGCACTCTCTATAGTTTCATTATTGAAATGCGTAGCAAATTTGGCGTGAAACCTGATCTTGTTACTTTTACAATTTTGATTGATAATGTATGTAATGCCAAGAACTTGCGTGAAACTTTGAGTTTGATGACTGTTCTCGATGAGGAAGGTTTTAAGTTAGATTGCTATGCTTACAATACAATTATGAAAGGTTATTGTAAGATGGGTAGAGGAAATGAAGCAATTGAGGTTTATAATAAAATGAAGGAGGCCGGGGTGGAGCCCGATCTTATCACTTATAACACTTTGATTTATGGGTTATCAAAATCCGGCCGGGTAATGGAAGCTAAGAAGTTATTGCGTGTTATGGCGGAAAAGGGTAATTTCCCTGATGAGGTAACTTATACCTCTCTGATGAATGGATTGTGTAGGAAAGGGGAGATCTTGTCTGCAATTGCGTTGTTGGAAGAAATGGAAGCCAAGGGCTGCAGTCCAAATTCGTGCACATATAACACGCTGCTACATGGGCTGTGCAAGTCTAGGTTGTTTGACAAGGCCATGGAATTGTATGGTGAGATGAAATCGGGTTGTCTGAAGCTTGAAATGGCTTCTTATGCTACGTTTGTCAGGGCACTTTGTAGGGCTGGTAGAATTGCGGATGCTTATGAAGTGTTTGATTATGCAGTCGAAAGCAAGAGTTTGACAGATGTTGCTGCTTACTCAACATTGGAGAACACACTTAAATGGTTCAAGAAAGCAAAAGAACAAGGACTCAAAATTGGAGAGCACATTTAATTGGTAGGCATAGTTTCTATTTTGCTCAAGTGTTTTGTCAAAAAAATTATTCTGAAGTTTTGTTGTATAGTTGCCACCTTACTGCTTTAGGCACCATTGAAGCACACATTATTATATCCTCAAATTGATGACTTATCTCAAACTGCATTATAGTGTACTGATAGATTGTGCTGTTAAGATGTCCTTCTTATGAATTACGAAATTTAAGAACAATTATTATATCCTGAGATTTTGCTTCAACTTAAGTTTAATTATGTGATTCTAGGTTAATACACGATTCATCTACTTCATAGGTTCATGGTTTTAAGTTTCCTTAATTTTTTTTCTTCACTCATGGTTTTCTGTACATATGTACTTTAGTTTCATATTCTTGTAGCAATCATAAAAGTTAAATACATATATCTGATGCAGGAGGTTTCTGTCAATACTGGCAAGGATGCAACTTGCGAGAGTTACTTTCAAAGATTACATGCCTAACTCAATACAAGGGCATTTAAAAGCTGCTAATACAAGCAAGAGTTAGTTTCACAGATTAAAGGCCTAACTCAATACAAGTGCATTTAAAAGCTGCTAATACAATTTTTGTAGGTACTTGGTTGCTAGTATACTTTTCCCCATTTTTCTGTAATATTTTTTTTAGCGAGCCCTTATAAGCAGCCTTTATATGGGGTATGCATATAGATATGAAATCATGAATATTGTTTGGAATGAGAATTTGAGATATCAAGAGGAAGTGAGAATATTGACTGTGTTTTGTGCTTTTGTGTGTATTTGTGCATGAGTGAGAGATATTTTGTTTAATAACACTAGCACAGGAGTAATCCCCTTCGATGTGAGAGATTTTGTTTAATAACACTAGTACAGGAGTAATCCCCTCTATTGCAAAGTACTACTATTTTTTTCCATTTAAAATTTACCATTCTGTTTATTTGATTTTTCTCTTGCTTTTAATTTCCTTTGTCATGGGTTGGGCCATTCAATTTGCTTCTTTGTATTTCCTTTGTCATGTATTTTCTAAACCAATTGTTTGGTTGTGGTTGTGAGGTTTGGAACCAATTGGTGGTCGCGGTGTCTGACTGCTTATGCACATTGTACCATATTTTTTTTCTTCATATAAAGTGGTGTCTTAGTTTGTAATATCTATGTTTTGTTGGAAGTGATAATAATTCTGGTTTAAGTTTTGTAGGTTAATGACTCAAAAAAAAAAAAGTCTTGTAGGTTAAAGAAAAGCTAGTCAACATTTGTAATTTATCTATCTCCTAAGCTGAACAAAATTTAGGTGGACTTGAAAGAGTTACATCATTTGTAACTCTCGAGTGTAGCTTTAAAGCATCATAATGCATGGTTGCATGTTATAAAAAACTAACGAAAGGACAGAAACTTCTAAAAAAATAAACAGGGTCGGGATGTTAACACTTAATATCCAAGAAAGAGGAATTTTGTTTAAGTTCAGCTGAGGTTTTAATAAGTAAACAATATTTTAATCAAACACATACTATACATGTTTATATGTTATTCTTGTGGGCGTTTTTGATTACCGTCCGTTGAAAATGCTGTCTTGTGTCTTGTTATAATTCAATGCTGTAAGCTTAGTTTTTATAATTAAAAAAGGAAGGAGAAGATATCACGATATTTACTTGAAATGTGATTGTAAAATAGTAAAATATGATTCTTTTGTTAGTTTCAAGTGTAATTTTGGCATTTCAACTATCCTATCCTACACGTGGAACTATGAGCTCTAAATGCTAGACATCTCTAAAAAAAATAAAATATAAATGCCTTAGATTCTAATATTCTTTTAATTAAAACCGATAAAATTTTATATAAATTAAATAAAATATTTTGTTTTTGTTGTAAATTATGTAATTATTTAATACTTAGTACATATAAATTGGTTGACAAAAGAATTATAATAATAGAAATATTAATCATAAATTGAGAAATTATGAAACAAAAAGTGAGCACATGACTCTTATGAGAAATATTAGTTATAAATTGACAAATCATATGATAAATAGTAAACATATTGCTAATTCTCTTCTTCAACTAAAAGATGAAAATTTTTACACAAATTTTTGTTGTTGTAGAACAGTTGAGATGTCTTATTTTAATTTTTAAAAAACACAGAGAAAATATATTTGAAAATGCCATTAATTCTACAAAAGAAATTTTCTATAATTATTAAATAAAATATTTATAATTTATTTATTAATTTTAAAAAAGACTCTGACTAATATCACTTTAGGCTTCATAATATGTTGGACCGACGCTGAGTGCGCAGAAGTGTGTTGCCACAATCATGTGAGATCAATGACACGATGATAGATCTTTTTTTTTTTTTTTATACAATTCAAAAAAAATTATTTAGTTTTTATAAATAAATTATTTAACTTTTGATCTCTAATATATTTTTCACTAACAATTTTAGTTTCTATTATTAAATTATAATATGAGGAATGTAAAATATGTGATTTTTGTGTTTCTTGTGTCTCTAATGAGATCACATACCTTCTTATTTATAATGATGCTGCAATAATTACATCAAAATATTTAGCCTACTAACAATTAACCTAGGGTGTTGCACAAATGGAATAATTAAAACATACACTGAATTTTAACACTCTCCCTCAAGCTAAAGCTTACTATGCTTTAAGCTTGTTACATCAAAACATTTTATCACAAAAAAAAAAAAAAAAATGAAACTAAGTTTGACAATTCTTGGACTAGTTTGAAAAGAGAAGGCACCATTAATGATTCATGTGTGAATGAGTCAGAATTGATTATCGGTGGGAATAAAACGCGCCACTAATATGATTCATATGTGAGAATAGAGTCACCACCAGATTGATCGTCAGTGGGAATAAAAGGCGCCACTAATATGATTCATATATGGGAATAAATTCGCCACTGGGTTGACCGTCAGTGAAAATAAAATGATTGTTTGAGCAAATGATACCTTGTCCTTGAAACTAAGTTCTCACAAAAGTAGATACAACGCGAAATGAAGAGTTGAAAAATGAGGTTGTTGAAAAATCACCACATCATGAAAAGAGCTGCAGAAGGGGGCCAGAGACAGGTGCATGCGTTCTCACGCACGGATTTGGTGGAGGTGTGTGGGACCCATACATAGAGACGACGGACACGCGTGATAGCGTATGCAATGTTTGGTTGGCGACGGGAGAAGCACCGTCGTGCTTGCCGGAGGATTGTGTGGCGGTGTTTGTTGGTTTTGGATGCGCACTAGAAAAGAGGCAGTTGGTATTGGCAAAGAGTGAAGGCAGTGCTTTTGAGGGCAGCTGTAGCGTCGTGGCTGGTTGCTAGAAAGGCAGCCGAAGTTGATGGTGGCAGATGACTGTATGAAGTCAAAAAATTGAAAGACTGAAAAAGGTGGTGACTGTATGAAGCACCAAGACGGGTCTCAAAATCAGAACCAGCTCTAATACCATGTAAAATATGTGATTTTTGTGTTTCTTGTGTCTCTAATGAGATCACACACATTCTTATTTATAATAATGCTGCAATAATTACATTCAATATATAGGAAATTGTAGTGACTAAGACTACTAACAATTAGCATAGGGTATTGCACAATCAAAGAATAATTAAAACATACACTGGATTTTAACAAGTAGATACCAAAAATCTACCAGGCATTTGTCACATAAAGTTTACACCACTTATTTGATTGCTTTGTACTTATTTTCATTGGGCTTCAACCATATTTTATATTTATAAAAGAAAAATTGCATTAAAATGAAATTGAATAATAATTGATTGTTCCTCATTTTATGTTTTTTAACCTAGACTAATCTAATCATACATTCAATTTTATTTATAGTTTTAAATTTTTTAGCACTTATAACTGGGTTTTTTTTATAATTCTTTTATGTTTTTATCTAGTTGTTTATCCAATGTCTATTTTTACTAAATTTTATATAATATATTTGTACTTAATACTATATGAATCAAATATTTGTTGATCAATTATAATTCAATTGTTTCTTATAAAAATGATTAGAAAAAATATATTTCTTGTTATATTTAAGATATAGACATTGGTGTGATGAAGTATATTAAATTCTAATAGTAAAAATTGTAAATAAATTTGGTTTAACTGCTATTATC
>JBBPBR010000007.1:50581913-50608466 GCA_037974775.1 Cicer pinnatifidum
AATATTTTGAAAACTAAAAATGACAAAATCTTATATAAATTTAAGATTAATTTTTAACTTATATAAATATGATAAAATCTTCTATATCAGTTTTTGACGTTGTTGTAAAATAATTGAAATGTTTTATTTTATTTTTTTGAAAATTATAAAATAAATGAATTTGAAAATACTATGATTTTAGCCAAATATTTTTTCTAGAGTTATTAAATAAAATATTAATAATATATTTATTAACTTCGAAAAAATCCATTTTTTATAATTTCATTTTAGAACTCATAATATGTTGCCCCAACCCATATAAAAATACAATTTTGCCCTTTCAACCATTTATAAAACCTCAAATTTTTAATCTCTCATTTTTCATTCATCTTTCGACCATTTAGAGAAATCATCTTAACTTTTGAAACAAAGAATGAGTAATATTCGAGTATTTCAAACTTTCAAAATTTTAGAATTTCGAAATAGAAAAATTCCATATATTCGAAAATTTCAAACAATTCAAAATCGAAAAATTTCCAGAATATCAAAATAATTTTTTTAAAAATATTCGTAACTTTCGAAATGGAAAATTTCCAAAACTTTAGAAACTTTTCAAATTTGGAAATTTTCGAAAATTTCCAAATTTAGAAACTTTCCAAATGTTTGAAATGTATACTTATTTTGAAAATTTGAGTTTTAAAAAATTCAAAAACTTGTTTATTTCAAAACTTTAAAGCTTCCGAAAATATCAATTTCGAAAATTTGAAACTTCCAAAACTATAAATTTTAAAGCTTATTTTGAATAATTAAAATGGTAAAATTATATTTTCATATAATCGTGGGTGACAAGTATAAATGAAAATGTATAGTAGAAAACTCTTTATATATTTTTTTTAAATTTAACCATCGTTGAATTAACTAATTTAAATAAAATTTATCTATATTTATGGATTCATAAATGTAAATACTTACAATTTATTCAGAATTTTTTACATCTCAATTTAACATAAAGTTAAATTTATATTTTATATCTTCAGATTGTTTAAGTCAAACATATTATTAGCCTTTACATCTTGGAATTCACTATAGAAAAATCCAGTTTGAATTAATTTGGAAAAAGTTAAAATGAAAGAAAAAAAAGAAAAAGAAATGAAAGGCCTTTTTTAGAACAGACAAACAAATCGAATTGTAAATGGGCCAAGCCTGCCTGCACAGGCAAAAAAATAAAAAGGCTAAGAGAAAAGTAAAATCCATTTGCAGACCCAAATCGTTGATCATCACTGAAATCTCTCTTTCTCTCTCTTTTGTTTCGTTTATGCTCGATCTCTCTCTTTCTCTCTCTACCGATTTCCCCTTGCCTCTGGATCGCTTTCTCTGATGACTCTCGGCTCCTCGCGAAGCATGGCCAACTTCTCCTCCATAGCTTCCAATCAAATTCGCTTCATCCTCAACTCCTTCAACCAACTCAACTTTGACTCCGTTTTCCACCAACTCTCTCAGGTCCTTTTTCTATTTCCATTTTTCCCTCACCCTAATTTTTTTTCTCTAGATTCCTCTTCAAACTTTATCAATTCACATATTTTCTCTTTCATGATCGCTAAGATTTCTTACATTTTAATCCGGGTTTTCAGAAAATGCGATTTTAGGTTAATTCATTTTATGTTAGAGAGTGTCGAATATTTAATTGACAATGCTTATGTGTGTGAGAGAGTGTATTAGTGTGTGTCTGTGTGTGTTTTCTCTCATGATTTAACTTTGTGACGATTGTGTATAATTTTAAAGTATTCATTTATGATACGGAGTTACGAAACAAACCATTTAGGGTTGTTTGGGAGGTGGTGGTGGTGGAAGGGTTCTGCTGTTTTTTTCGTTAGAGATAGTTAACTATATTTGTTTTAATGATGTTCCTGGTGTGGTTTTCGCAATTAAAGTTCCTTCTGAGGTGGTTGATAATGCCGGCTCATTTTACCTTATGTATTCTTACCATATTATGTGAGATTATATCTTCTGTTATTTTTCTGTATGTTCTACATGCTATGCTACACTGTGCATATTAGTTTATATCCACTTTTTTTAGTTATCTCTTTATGTCTTTTTCATACCCTAAATCTGTGAGAATAATATACTCGACTTAGTATCAGCAGACCATGGTTGATTTTCTTTTTTTGATGCTATTTAACTTTAATCTGACTGGATTGGTTATTGATGTTGACAGTTTACTGAATTTGGAACTGTTGGATGCATTTTGTTGCTTCGAACTTGCCTGGATCACTTTAATTATGGCAGAAGAGATACCAAAGATATGCAGCACGAGCCAATTCTTGCGGCAGTTGTCAAGTTCCTCTTGAACAAACCAAACTTCAGTACAGTGATTTCTGAGTCAATGAAGAATGTAGTAGTTAATGAAAGCTTTTTAGGAAGCTTTTGTAATGGATTACAGTTATCTTTATCGGAAAAGATTGCCATCAGTCTGGCTTTATCTGATTCTGAAAATCCTGATGCCAGGCTATGCGGTAAGTATGAAGTCCATTTCTTCATCAATTATTGCTTAATGTTCTTCTGTCATCCATTTTACTTGACAAAGAATGTTGATAATCTTTCAATGTTAGTTCCTTGTCCATTTTTGTATTCTTGACTGTGTTAACTTTTCCTACATTCCTACTATAATATATAGTATTACTGCTTTGTAGGCAAGAATTTTTGCATGACTCAGATTGAAGAATTGCATGCCAATCCTGGTTCTATGAGTTGTCATGAGCAAATTCACAGTGTTATCATGTTCCTCAAGCAGTCTGAGGGTCTTTCCGAGCATGTAGATTCCTTCATGCAGATATTATCGTTGGTGCAGGTCAAGGACACCCCACCTTTTGTTTTGACCCCTTTACTACCTGATGAGATGCATGGGGCTAAATTTTTAAAGTGGTAAGTTATTTAGTTATCCTTGTTGTCTCGTTGTCTAGAAGATAATTGGGGTCAAACGTTGTGTTAATCACGCATACAGATACTTACTGCTTACCTTTTATTAAGTCTACTAGTACTACTCATCATCCAGTCAACTAGTTCAAAAACCTATTCTAATGAATGAAATAATTGGTTTAAATGAAGCCTCTGAAATGTTAATTAAATAGTAAATTAAAACTAGTGTCATAACCACTTTTGAATATAATTGTTTGTTCTCATATTAATTGAAGCATTAGGTTAGATAACTAAGTTGCTGCATTGCTGTTGGTAACTTTGTGTATTAATGACATGTCTGCTTAGTAGCTTTCCCTGTCCTTTTCAGGAATACAGAGTTTTTCCATGAACGTGAAGAAGATGATTTTGATGCTATTTTGGCAGACATACAGAAGGAAATAAACATGGGGGATATGGTGAAGGAACTAGGCTATGGGTGCACAGTTGATGTCTCACAGTGCAAGGAAATATTGTCACTCTTCTTACCTTTATCGGATAGTATGCTCTCAAAGTTACTTGGTGCTATTGCACGCACCCATGCTGGGCTAGAGGATAGCCAGAGCACATTCTTAACTTTCGGCGCAACCCTTGGGTACAACAACTTGACCGAGTTACCACCACTGAACTCTTGGAACATTGATGTTTTGATAGATACGGTCAATAGTCTTGTGAGTTTTCTTAATAAAACCTGTCCATTTTGTTTTAATGTTTTATTTCAGTTATTGGAATTTGAATAAATTAAGTGAACATTTTCTTTGTACTGGTCTTTCTGAATTCTGATACAGTCACCACAAACCAATTGGGTCCGGGTGTTTGAAAATCTTGATCATGAAGGATTTTACCTTCCCAGTGAAGAAGCATTCTCTTTTCTTATGTCTGTGTATAAGCATGCCTGTAAGGTAATATTTTAGAATTGTACATATGCTTTTCCTGGTAATTAACTGATGAAACATGCAACCCCTTTGACATGAAATTCTCAATGTTTGAAATTGAATCTTCCAGGAGCCATTTCCGCTTCAGGCCATCTGTGGGTCTGTTTGGAAGAATACTGAGGGTCAGCTATCTTTCCTTAAATACGCCGTATCAGCACCACCAGAAATGTTTACTTTTGCACACTCTGCAAGGCAACTGGTATAATTCTCTTTCTGCTCATCTGTTTTTTGTTCCCAACTCCAAATTTTTACTTAATATGTCCCTATGCAGGCATATGCTGATGCGATTAATGGGCACAAACTTCAAAATGGACACGCAAATCATGCATGGCTGTGTCTTGACCTTTTGGATGTCCTCTGCCAGTTAGCTGAGAAGGGTCATGCCAGTGTTGTTTGGTCCATCCTTGATTATCCCCTTACACACTGTCCAGAAATCTTGCTGCTTGGAATGGCACATGTTAATGTACAAGTCATAGTTTCTTAGTCATTGCTTTTGCACAGTGTGCCTTTTACATGTCTTTTCTTGTTATGAAGTTTTCATTTTTTCTTGCAGACTACTTACAACCTCTTCCAGCGAGAAGTATCTCTCACTGTTTTTCCCATGATAGTAAAAAGTGACGTCGGCAGTGGAATGATTCTGCACCTTTGGCACATTAATCCCAATCTTGTCCTGCGAGGCTTTATGGATTCTCAAAATGATGATGTAGAAAGCATTACACGAATTGTGGACATTTGCCAAGAGCTTAAGGTGGTTCTCATATAAAGTGTGAACTTCTCATCTGGCTCATTTTCGTAATAGATAGAGTTGACTGTCTTAATTTTTCTTCTTTGAACCTAAAGTATGTTTAAATGTGTAATTCTTATTTTCCTCCAGTACAATTAGTTGCCTTTGCAGTAATCCATCAAACTGGTCCTTTTGGATGCTGACCTATTGACTTTGTTTTTGTTGGTTGCCTTTTTTAACTGTTGTTCATTTTACAGATTCTATCACCAGTGGTGGAAATTATTCCCTCTTATTATAGTATAAGGTTAGCAGCTGTTGCTTCTAGGAAAGAAATTATTGACCTTGAGAAGTGGTTGAGTAACAACTTAATTACGTACAAGGATGCCTTCTTTGAGGTAATTTTGCTACCCCAGTTGGCCATTACCCTGATTTCTGATTTATCAAGATTAGGCAGTCTTCTCATATTGTGCATTTAAGCCACACTACTCTAAATTTAGTGCAGCAGAATAGTGCTAACTTATATATGCTTACTTTGCAGGAGTGCCTTAAGTTCTTGAAGGAAGTCCAAGCTGGCGGATCACAAAACCTATCTGGCCAATCTCTTCATCAGCCTGGTGGTGTTCTGAATCTCTGTACTGAGACAACTGCTACCTTCTTAAAGGTTCTGCTTGGATCAATTGGTTTTTATTCCTATTCCGGTCTCAATTATCTAATTTTGACTTTTATTTTGGATCTGATTTTGATCAATTACAGGTTCTCAAATCTCATACTGACCTGGTTACCTCTCGACTACTTTCTGAGGAGCTGGAGAAGTTGCATATATCTATTACAGATTCAAATCAAAGACTTCAAAATAGCGGGACTGCTGATTCATCTGCTTCTAGTGGCTATCCCAAAGATGTTGAAATAGAAGCAAGCTTTGACTTCCAGGAGATGTTTCATGATAGGTTACCTGTCACTACTGTGGTGCAAAAGCTTGTCCGATACAAGGAATCTTCTGTTAAGAGGTGATGTCTTTTAATAGTTTTGAACCTGGCCTATTTGGTACTATATCCTAGTGCTTCATTTTTGTAAAATGACTAATCCTGGTGTTATGTGTTGTGATCTCTCTGGATACAAAACAAACCTGCAATTTTTTGTTTTGTAAAAAACTTTTTAGGGATTAGAAACCTTTTATCAATGTTATTTCTGAGATCCCTCTATCTGTAATTCGCCTAAACCTTTCAATTGCCACAG
The DNA here is from genome assembly GCA_037974775.1 of Cicer pinnatifidum. Classification (NCBI taxonomy): domain Eukaryota; kingdom Viridiplantae; phylum Streptophyta; class Magnoliopsida; order Fabales; family Fabaceae; genus Cicer; species Cicer pinnatifidum. The sequence continues at coordinate 50,587,740 of JBBPBR010000007.1, forward strand.
ACAAATAATTTTCATGTTTTCAACTTTCAAGGTTAGATTCAAATGTAAATTATCTCGTTTCTCATTTGAAAATTCTCTCAATGGCAGCCTGTACCCTGTCATCTGATGTCTAAAACTTTAGATACTGTGTAGAACTACTAACTTTTGTAAATAATCAGCAATGATTTATAGAATATTTAGCGCTAAACCTTTTGGAGATCATAATTCAAGAATTGAATACTTTGTTTTTGTCTTACAACCTTGCCTGAGTTGAGAACCTGTCCATATTCTTCATAAAAAAAGACAGAAAGTTATCTACTACTCTATGGGTTCTTTCTGTTACTTATATGTTTGGGGAATGATTATTTGATCTCCCTGTCCTTATACGTTTCTGACCTGAAAAACTATTATGTGTTCTATGGCTCAATACTGATATGCTGTCAACATTGGTCCGAGTTAACAGGGAGAAAATGGTTTTTGAATGCATGATTGCAAACTTGTTTGAGGAGTATAAGTTTTTCCCGAAGTATCCTGAAATGCAACTCAAAATTGCTGCACTTCTCTTTGGTAGGTTTTTCTTGTTGTACCAAAATTGCTGAAATTGAATTCAATTTTATTTATCGAGTATACTGGATTTCTACTAGACAACATTAGATCTGGGTTTGTAAATTGCATATTATGAAAAATATTGTTCAATGGCAACAAGTTATAATTGGTGTTGAGGCTGTGCAATATTTACTGAAATTGAGCTGGAGACGGGTTTTCACTTGGTTTCAAGCTCAAGCTCCTTTAAATTTGAGGATTTCCTATAGGTCAAGCTAATTTAAGGTGTTTCATTGAGGTTATGAATGCATGTCAACTAATGTTTGAGTCAAGTGGGCCATACCTGATAATTTATTGAGTTACTCCATTTTGTTGCCCACTTATTTACACTACTACTATGCGACAGATATCGACTTATTTCTTGAAATATTTAAGCAAGAAAATACTAAACACATTTGCAACATTTATCATTATTAGTGGCATACATTGAAACAAAGCGAAGTATTATATCCAACTATTTCTTGATTTCTTCATTGTTCTGGTGTAAATTACTATTAAGCATGTTTTTGATTGTGCACATTGGTTAATTTAGCTGACATTTCACTGTGCACAATTTTGGAACTACATGGTTTTGTTTTATTTATTAATTTTTACATGTATCAGGTTCTTTCATCAAGCATCAGCTTGTGACTCATCTCTCTCTTGGGATAGCTCTACGTTATGTTCTTGATGCATTGCGCAAGCCTGCAGATTCTAAAGTTTGTGTTGTTTTGAAGAGTGGATTTCTCTTAAGTTCCATTTGATTTATGCTTGACTGTGACTTCATATATTACAGATGTTTTTGTTTGGAAGTTTGGCGTTGGAGCAGTTTGTGGATCGTCTTATTGAGTGGCCCCAGTATTGCAATCACATTCTGCAAATTTCCCATTTGGGCAGCACACATTCAGAAATAGTTGCTTTCATCGAACAGGCTCTCGCTAGGATTTCCTCTGGTCGTACAGATGTAGATGGGGTGGGCCATGCTTCTGTTATCAGTAACCATACTTCTGCACAGGCTTCATTAGGTCATTTAGAGGTAAAAATAAAATCCTTTCTTCCGCTTTTTGTGTGTAATTTCTGCCATTTTTTTTATAGCTATGACTCCAATTTAAGGATTTGATTTTTATATGAACTAGGTCAGTATTGTTAATCATGGGCCAGACGATTATAGTTTAATTATAAATCTTTTCTTGATGACAAGCTATTTATTGTTAGATTAACACAGCCCAACATCGATACAGGTGAATAAGTTGGTTGTTCTGAACCTACTTATAGTTATATTCTGAACTTTCCTATGTCATCATATGATCTTACTTCTGGTTGTACTTTGGTTATATAGATTTAGTTGACAATCAGCAGTGTGAATATTTTTTTGTAAGAGAAGAAATTGTAGTGGAAATAAAAATGCGAAGTAAAAATAAAGGGAGAATATTGTATCTCCTGCAAAACATCACATTTATATAAAACTAGTAATTTGAGAAAAATAAAACATGGAAGCATATCATTACAATCAGTATTAGTTGCTATAATGGGTTGCAATTGCAATTGCAGCTCATGTCCATTTGGCCTCATGGTTCTTATAAAAACCTTTATAACAAAACATCAGTGTGCATATTGTTTTAGTTACTTAAAATTTGTTCTCACTTTAGTTATGGTTTGGAGGAATTTAAGTAGTTCCTGTTGTAGGATTTACATATCATGCTCTAAACCTATGTACCCTTTCAAATTGTCATTCACAATAGTAACTTGAAATTATTTACTACGACACCTTATTTATTTCTAGTAGTAGTAGATCCTTGTGAAGTCTGAAATGGAAAGATTAGATTTCTGTTTTACTGGTGTCATTGTTAGAAACTTATTGTTGTGTGTTTTGAGGTCACAATTATGTTTTTTCCAAGCCATTGCTACATTTAAGTCTATTCAAGCGTTTAGTTAAGATTTCCATGCTGTAGTGTTATGTTAAAACTTATTTTGCCTAACCAATTGGCACCTTAAGTATAGATAGTCTTAAAGATAATTAATTATTAACATTTCATATGACTGTTTTGTTTTCTTATCTTTTCCCACTTCTATTTTAAATCTTATAAACCTAACCTTGATGTTTCTACGACTTAGATCGTTAACAGTTTGACAAACTATTGATGTGTTTTGATTTGTTATTATCTATTATGTTTGGCTTGAGCACTTGCTAAGGTTTATGTGAGGATAACTTTCTACGAATAGATATTGGTCGTGTTGTGTTTTTCCTTCCATAATTAACTAAAACTGTTAAATCAACTCTTTCATATTATAGGCTGTTTCTTTCATGCGAATGATAGTCATTTGTTCAATTAGTGTTGGATTCTTAGTTTCACAATTTTAAGTGTTTTTTGTTTTTCACATACATGCGATGATAAGTACTGTGATAGATGGTTGCTAATGATTATTTAGCAGAAACCTACGGCAGGTGGTATATGTTTCTTGGCAGTAATTGTAGGTGTTACAATCCGACATTTATTAGAGCTATGGTCAAAGTAATCCTTATAAGGCTTGTTTATGCTCATTCCATGACTGTGTTTTTGTGGTTGAGTAAGGCCTGTCCCAAATTCTAATATGTTACCCGAGTCTATCCTAGATTGGATATTTAGCAACCCGCAGATGTCTTGTGGGGGTTTAGGGGTCCACATCTATTAGGGAAATGGCCTTAGTAATTCTCACATGGAATCTTCACCCATTTTACTAGCTCAAGTCCAAAGTCTAGCAGTAGGTAAAAAAACCAATTCTGGGCTTCGGAAGTATATGCCATGCAAGCACTGGTCACTGGTGCCTTCAATTGTGTGAATCCTAGTAATATTATTGCTTGTTGATAAGGTTATACCAGAAGTGTATTATGCCGTGTCCCTATAACAGCTATGTTTTATTCTTGTCCATTCAATCATTTATTTGTTTTAAGATAATGATTTTGTTGTTTGCCATGTCCCTATAGCAGCTCAGTGGCTCTACTGGACAGCAGCATTTGTCACTGCAGCAGAGGCGTGAAAATCCTTTGGATGATCGTCACAAGACCTCTGTTGGTTCATCCACTGATATGAAACCACCATTGGCTTCTCTTGGGCAATCTCCAGTGATTACACAGGCTGATGCTTCCACTGCCAATAAGGTACTATACTTCCACCATGTATCTAGAGTATGATGTGACGTCCCCCCTTCTCTATTTCTCTGTATGTTTGTGTTATTACTTACAATATTTTGTGATTTAATTTTCTGCTACTGTTGCAGTTACATAGCACAGTCAGTGCCTCATCAATGTTATCTTCTTCTCCTGGTTTTGTCCGTCCTTCTCGGGGAGCTACTTCTACTAGTAACTTTCTGTTTCTTGTGAACAATTCCCTGTTGATTACTTAAAGGCATAAGTATTAGCATGAGAGTTTTCTTTTGCTCTCATTTTCTGACTTTATGCTGTGTATCTTTGATCTGTCCATTGATGTAGGGTTTGGATCTGCCCTGAACATTGAAACTTTGGTTGCTGCTGCTGAGAAAAGAGAAACTCCTATTGAGGTGCTCTAGCCCTTTACCAGAAATTGATCAGATTGACCGTTTTGTTGAGTTTTGTTTATTGAGTCAATAGTTTAGTTTAGATCATCAACGATTATGGTTTTGTGCTTGTGATGGTGTGGTTGTATTATTGTGTTTCACCCTCTGCCTATGTCAGTCTAATTGGTTGTATAAATGTAACAAGCATTTCCTCCATTAGCATTTATTTATCCTTTTTCTTTGCTATTAACAGTCTCCAGGGTCAGAGGTTCAGGACAAGATATCATTTATAATTAATAATATCTCTTCTACTAATATCGAAGCCAAAGCAAAGGAGTTAACTGAAATTTTGAAAGAGCAGTACTATCCATGGTTTGCACAGTATATGGTTATGAAAAGGTAAGCATACTTCGTAATTCAATCATATAATTGCTTGAAAAAGTTTTGCCATGTAAATTTAGGTACACGGGAGTGTAATGGACTGGTAATAACTAATAAGTGTAGTTGGGGTTTCATACAGATTAAGTTCTCCAAGGAAGCTAACGGTTGACTGTAGATGTAACAAAAATATTTTAGAAACTCCGTAATTTGGCTTTGGTTAAGTTTTATGCTATGCTGTACTCGAATGTACATCAGTGTCTGATTTGGGAATAAAAACTCACTTCTTGTATGCTTTTACTATGAATTATGTTGAATTTGTAAATATTTAAATTTACAATGCAATCAATTTTACCTACAAGATTGACTGATCAAAGATCAATGACTGATCTGTTGACTCATCTTAAACATGGAATTGGGAGTAACTTACATGGCTTTTATAACTTATACAAAATGATTCTTTTTGGTAGAGCAAGCATTGAGCCAAATTTCCATGACCTGTACCTGAAATTCCTTGACAAAGTTAATTCAAAGGCCTTGAACAAAGAGATTGTCCAGGCAACATATGAAAATTGCAAGGTTTGAGCTTTGTTACTGTTGCTAGCTTGATTGAAGTGAAGATGTGCGAAAAGTTTAAAATAATACATGGTGTACTCTTCAGGTTCTTTTAGGATCAGAACGCATAAAGTCAATTTCAGAAGAGCGCTCTTTGCTTAAAAATCTTGGGAGCTGGCTTGGAAAGCTGACAATTGGACGGAATCAGGTTTTGAGGGCTCGTGAAATAGATCCAAAATCTTTGATTATAGAGGTAATATCTGAATTTACTATATTTTAGGAGGCAATGGCATTTCAATTTATAAGTATACTTATCAAGTTGTACTCCATGTTGTAGGCATATGAGAAGGGGCTGATGATTGCTGTTATTCCATTTACTTCAAAGGTAGAGTTCTTGATTTTGTGATAATCCATTTTGATGGTTGTTTAATCTTGTGCTATATATATCATTCAATTTCATGCTGTAGGTCCTTGAACCATGTCAAAGCAGTCTTGCATATCAACCCCCTAATCCTTGGACAATGGGCATTTTAGGGTTGCTTGCTGAGATTTATTCAATGCCAAACTTGAAAATGAACCTCAAGTTTGACATAGAGGTCAGTATCTCTTGTTTTCTTCTTAAACTGTTGTTGACTTGTCACATTTTCATTTCTCGTTTACCTATTTGTTCAAATACTTGTGTTATACAGGTTTTATACAAAAATCTTGCTGTAGATATGAAGGATGTCACACCAACTTCTCTCCTGAAGGATCGTACAAGAGAAGTTGAAGGAAATCCTGATTTCTCAAATAAAGATGTTGGGGCATCCCAATCACAAATGATTTCTGATATAAAATCTGGCCTTGTTCCTCCAGTAAATCAAGTAGAGCTACCACTTGAAGTCACAAACCCATCCAATAGTGGGGCACATCCACATATGCTGTCTCAGGTTTGTTTTCCTTCTTTATCTGGGGTTTTAGCTACTCTGTTTTTGTTTATTAATGAATTGTTTTTCTGAATGTTTCATGGGTGGATAGTACGCTGGTTCGCTTCATATTTCTGCGGGAACATTGATGGAAGATGAGAAAGTGACACCTCTGGGTTTGTCCGATCAACTGCCTTCTGCTCAAGGACTGCTACAAGCAAATACTACCCCAGCACCTTTCCAGGTTAAAAGCGAAACTTGTTTTCCTTCTTTTTTGGACCATGATGCCCTAATGCCTTTGCATTTTAAGCATATTTGATGATTTTTTTATGTTTATAGCTCCCAACGCAAATACATAATATTGGAACTCATGTCATTATTAATCCAAAGCTCAGTGGTTTTGGGTTACAGATACATTTTCAAAGGTATGGTGATCTTGCTATATACTTCGCTTCTTGTCTGGATGTATGTGACAGTCTAACTTTACATATTTATTACAGAGCGGTACCCATTGCAATGGACAGAGCCATCAAAGATATAGTGTCCAGTATTGTGCAGCGAAGCGTTTCCATAGCAACCCAAACCACAAAAGAACTTGTTTTAAAGGTTGGCATTTCAGTGAAAGCTTACTTCTTGGATTTGGCTCCTTCTAAAATTATAAAGTGGGATAATCAAGGGTTTTTCAATTCTATTTTTGTTTTGCATTTTCTAATTTATATTTGCGATAATAGAATGTTGTAATTTGTAATTTATATCTTTTATATTTACTTTAAGAGTTTAATTTGTATGCACTGTCATATAAAAAGTTTTGCATAGTCGGCAAATCATGACCAATCATGTGGGTGGTTTTATAAGTAGTTATGGCAATAGTCAAATATTACTAATGATCTAACGGATGTAATTGATCGACCGTGTAAAAATTCTTTTATCAGTGTAAATAAATTAAATTCATTATGTTAACAGCTTTCTATTTATAGACATTTGGTGAGTGAGGTGGAAATATGTTAGCTGTTGTATAGCTGTAGTGTTGTACCTTTATATTTCTTAATGCATTGTTGTTGTCCTGTATCAAGTTCTAACAGCTGTTGTATTGTTGTTGTCCTGTATCAAGTTCTAACTGATAGCCTTAATCAGAAATAGCTTGTACTAAAAATGATCTTTGTTATTTTAATTTATTTTATTCATTTGCAGGATTATGCTATGGAATCAGAAGAGAAACGTATTAAAAATGCTGCACACTTGATGGTTGCTAGTCTGGCTGGGAGTTTGGCTCATGTGACTTGCAAAGTAATGAACTGAAATTTGGCAAATAATCTATCCTGTTTTTCTTTTTTTAATTTTTTTTTATGTTTCAGCAATTTCGTTTAGGATGAAGTATGATATATAGGCTGCACATTGACTTTTATTTTCTTCTACTTGTTTAATGTGTTTCTTGCAGGAACCTTTACGGGCATCAATATCAGCTCAACTGAGGACATCACTTCAGAGTTTAAATATTGCAAATGATATTTTGGAACAGGCTGTGCAACTTGTCACCAATGATAATCTGGATCTCGGCTGTGCTGTAATTGAACATGCCGCTACTGACAAGGTTAGCTCTTCTAGATGGGATTTCTTGTTGTTGTATTGTAGTTATTTGTAGCAGTCATGGTAGTAAGGAAAATTTTGTGCTTTTATTGCATCTCTCATCTAACATTTAATTTTAGAGGTATTTGTACCAGGATTTTAGCGATGTTTTCATGATTCCGGTAATTACTATTTATGGTAGTTGTATAACTTGTATTTGTTTACCACCAATTGGTCAAACCCATAAATGTATTGGGTTTGTAATGAAGAGTATTGATCAAATTATCCTCTTTCCTCTATGTGATTATTTGGTTACTCTGTGAAACATTTCCTACATTATAATTATCTCTGTCGAGAAAAAAGAGGATGGAGTAAAATGTAATTATATAGCCTACAATCTATTTCTGATTTTCTTGAAGTTTCAATGTATGGCAATGTACAAAACTAATATAAGGCTGCTAGAATGTGAATGAACATTCAGAGGTGCAATATTCCTGTGCATTGTGTAGAATGTAGATACTAGATAGTGTCATTGCTCTGATATTGGGGACTATTTAAGAAGTTTAAAATCATTATTGAAAGAAACACACTTCTTACTACTGATGCTTGTAATCACGATCAATTTAATTTATATATTGTTCTTTTCTGACTTCATTGAGGGCAAGTCTAGGTGCAATAGTAAGTTTACTGCTTGTGACTTTGAAGTCACAGCTCGAATCTTGGAAAGGGCCTCTCTACTTATTTGCGGGGATCTGCTCTCCCCTGATCCCCACCTGGTGGGAGCCTCGTGCATTGTGCCACCCATCATTGTGTATTTACTTCATATTTTTGATAAATGAACCCATCATTGTGTATTTACTTCATATTTTTGATAAATGACTTACGATGATAGTAATTGGTTAATACTTGTGGCCATGATATCAGTTTCTCTTCTTATTTTGTGTTTACAGTGGTAAACATGGGTTAAGTTGTAATATTGGTTTTTCTTCACCATTCTTGGTCTCTTTACCTGCTTGTCGACTTTGACACCGCATACTATTTCGTAGGCAATAAACACCATTGATACAGAGATTAGTCAACAACTTTCTTTGAGAAAGAAGCATCGAGAAGGTATGGGTTCTACGTTTTTTGACGCAAACTTGTATCCACAAGGTTCAATGGGTGGTGTTCCAGAGCCCCTCCGCCCCAAACCTGGTCAGTTGTCCCTGTCACAACAGCGTGTCTATGAGGTATTTAATTCCACTTGAGCCTAAAAATATTTGATTAGATTTAGAGCCTTGAAGAACACCTCACAGCTTAACTGCTTTTCATTTACATATACTAGGACTTTGTTCGGCTTCCCTGGCAAAACCAGTCTAGCCAGAGCTCACATTCAATGTCTGCTGGTGTTGCTGTTCAATCTGCTAATAGTGGTCTCACTGGCACCAATGGTCCTGTATCTGGACAGATAAACCCTGGTTACTCTCTAAACACAGGATATGATGGGGTCTCTCGACCTATGGATGATATCCCAGAATCTAATTTTGCTCCACATTTTAGGTGCCCAGTTTTTGTTCAGCACGGTGATGTATTTAGAATTATGCAAGTTTAATTTTATTTACAATGTGCATTTAATGTTTCAGTGCTTCCTCAATTAATGTTAGAGCAGCTGACAATGTTTCCCAACATAGTATGGAGAAAGACTCTGTTGCCTCATTCCCTTCAACTGCTTCCACCCCTGAGTTGCACACAGTGGATTCTTCAGATGCTGTGAAAGTGAGAATTTATATTAACGTCGTAACTGCATATGTTCCTATTGTATCACTGTTGGTGTCTAAGTTTGCTTCTATACTACTGCAAGGAATCTGGAGCTTCTTCACAGCCACTGGTTTCGTCAGGTGCTGTGGAGCGCATTGGAAGTAGCTTCTTGGAACCGTCTCTCACCACAAGGGATGCTCTGGATAAATACCAAATTGTTGCACAAAAGGTTGTTACTGATCTTAATAGTTGCTTGTGATACTTGTTTCTTTGCATATCCTATTTTAGGAGTTTAGTATTTGTTAATACTATATTTTATCTCCATGTAACTGTACACATGAATGCGGAGATTTTTTCCGAGTTGTACTCCATTTGGTGGCAGATGGTTCATGTTTTCAGATTGTGCATTAGGTAGTTTGGGCCTGTTATGTTTCTTCTAGGGGCAATGTATACTCTATTATAGTACAGCATCCAGAACACCAATTTTAAAAGCTTCATAACACACTCTGTGGCTGTGTGAGGGAAGAGTTGTCCTAGCTATCTAAGCTTTTAAGGTAATTGATGAATTGACAATTTTGTGGTACTAGAAGGTCTTGAACATAATCCTTAATCCACAAATCCTAGTTGCATTTAGCAATTTTGGATTATTTTAGAATTATCTCTTTTGTTTGATTTTGTTTTGAATTTGTCAAGTTTTAAAATTCATAAGCATGCGCAGCTTAGGTGGATAGAGATTGGTGTTTAGGTTTAGCCCTAGGGAATTGTTCTTGTCTGTTGAACCCTGCATGAAAATTCAATTTCAACATTTATTAAATGTCAGGTCAATATTTTAAGTGAGTATCAGAAGGAATCTGCTGTCTGAATGTGATGCTTTATAAAGTAGATGTGTTTGGTTTCAATAAAATTTGCATACATTGTTCTTTGGATTTGTACTGTATTTTGTTTTTGTTTGTGACAACGGGGATAAAGTTGTTATGCATGCATGGGGAGACTTGCTCAGTGCACATCTTCCAGTAGGACCTTGAAGCACAAGCTTACAGTTTTTCATGCAGGATTGTTATAGAATAATATTTAAAACAGAGCCACCTGTTTTGACATGAATTTTTTGATTATTTTTTTTGCTTGACTATTTTCATGTCAATTTTGTTATAAAAGTTTATTAACAGTCTGTGTGCATTGTCAGTTGGAAGCCTTGGTCAATAATGATTCGAGGGAAGCAGAAATACAGGTATACTTTTTACCTCACTTTTGGTACTTTCTTAATTATACAGTCTCGTTAAGTTAGTATGCCACTATGTTTAGATCTCACTGCTATAATTTTTCTTTTCCAGCCTGGATAGTTTCCTTTTCCGTCGAGATGGGAATTTTCCCAAAGTTTTAATATCTGTTTTGATTCTTTTTGTGTTTAGGGTGTCATTTCTGAGGTACCTGAAATCATACTCAGATGTGTTAGTCGAGATGAGGCAGCTTTAGCTGTGGCTCAAAAGGTGCGCTTTCTAATACAGGGAGTTGTGGTTTATCAATTATGCTGAATGCATGATATATATTATCAAATATCAATTAACCATTATTTGGTTCTTCTGTAGCTGCATATTTTAATTGTTTGACTTTTGTCTGATACCCACTTTCAGTTCAAAGACTGAGTATAACCATCGAAGCATTTTCTATTTGAAAATTACCATTTATATAAAAGGAATGTCAAGTTTTAGTGCGAATTTTACCCTTCATTTAAAGTATTTTATTTACAATTTTATCCTTTTTTTATGCTAAATAACTAAATGTATACTATATATATAAGGGAGTATTATGTTTTTGTGTGGTTTTTTTCTTCCCATTTTATCATTTATTTATATAATTTTATTTACATTTTGATCCTTCTTTATTCAATTGAATAATTGATGAACTTAAAATAACTATACCTATATATGAAAATATACCAAGTTTCGGTGTTGCAATTTTCTTCCAATTTTACCCTTCATTTTAACTATTTTAATATAGTTTTCTATCTTCTTATCAGTCAAATAACTAAATTTTTTAGATGATCGCATTCAATTTACTAACGGACCCATCATTATTAATTTTCTGATATCTAAACAGGTTTTCAAGGGTTTATATGACAATGCTTCAAACAACGTTCATGTCTGTACTTATCTTGCAATCCTGACTGCTATTCGTGATGTTTGCAAGCTTGCTGTGAAAGAGCTTACTAGTTGGGTATGTTTTGTTAACTGAAAGTTACCATTAGTCGAATTGAAATTACAGCAATTTGATATGTTGTAGAGTTTAATTTTTGGCATTACTTTCTGTTTACCTTTTAGTTTTATGCACCATACACTTGTTGTTTTGGTAATGTAAATTCCATATTCGACAAATTGAATTGAATTTCATTCCATAGTTTTAATGGTTTAGGTTTCTTCAAATGTTAACAGTTACAGAAAAGAGTAACAAAATTTTAAAGATAAATCATGGAAATAGCTGTTACAAAAAATATTTTCTATTGGTTCTGATACCATCCATGCACAGTTTTTGAGACACTGATCTTAGACATAGTTGAAACAGTCAATCTATCAAGCAGCTAACTACTAGTTAATTTTCAGAAATAAAATAAAATACAGTTGACTTAGGCATATACTCCAACAGTTACTTAATACAATTTTTCTTTACACATTGTATAATGTTTGCAGGTAATATACTCGGAAGAAGAAAGGAAATATAATAAAGATATTACTGTTGGTCTCATTCGCAGTGAACTGCTAAATCTAACCGAGTATAATGTTCATATGGCTAAACTTATTGATGGGGGAAGAAACAGTATGTCAAAAGAAAATTCCTTTTGTTGATTTATAATTTTTATACTATTATTATAATCTAAAAACTTCACTGGATAATGTACAGAGGCTGCTACAGAGTTTTCAATCTCTCTTCTTCAAACCCTGGTCGTTGAGGAACCAAAAGTTATTTCAGAACTTCACAATCTTATCGATGCTTTGGCAAAGGTTTGTACATATAAATCTGAGTGTCCTCATTTGTTGCCATCACCTAAATATGTACCATATTTGAATATTCAGCTTGCTACAAAGCCTGGATACCCTGAATCGTTACAACTACTTATTGAGATGATCAAGAATCCTGCTGCTCTATCTGCTAGTAATGCTGGAAAGGAGGATAAGGCGAGGCAATCTAGAGACAATAAGGTCATTTTAGAGTAACATTTCAACTGCTTTGTTGTTTCATGCATTATTTACTTTTGTTTTTTGTTTCTGTGAATCATAACATTTTATCTGTCAACTCTTCCAAAATAGGGTCCTGGTCTGCTTGTTGCAAGCAAGGAAGAGTTGAACATTGTAGAATCTACCGAACCTGATCCTGCTGGGTTCCGTGAGCAGGTATGTTTACATTGAAATTATTTGACAGGTCTTTATCTTGTCTGATTGAAACTCACACCCACAAAATGAAATACTCTTTTGATTTATGTAATAGCAGAACCTTTACTGAAACTGTGATGACAAGGACGCATCAACAAGAAAATAACAGAAAGTATCATTCAGAGAAATATCATTTATTACATAAACTAAAAACCAAAGCCATATTGGTCATACAACACAAATTCTATCCTGCCTTTTCTCTCCACTCACCTTCTTTCTTGAACTAACGTTGTCCACTTTTTCTTAATGAAGAATACAGTCTGCCCCACCCTGTGATTTTATCTCTACATCATCTCTCTCTTTCTCTCCCTTCTCTATATATATATATACATGTATATATATATATATATATATGTCAAATGAATCGTATAGTGTCTCGCATACCTTTTTTTTCTTTTCCAATTTTATGTTGTCTATGGGTATCTGCAGTTTGATGTATTCTTAATTATTTTATAGTATATAGTCATAGGATGATAGTTGAAATTCAGCTATCTTTATTTATTGATTGTTATATATTTGTCCTCTATTAACATGACTGCTATCTCAAAGTATCTTTAAATAGGACCACAACCTGTTGGAAATAGAATGTGTTGGTAGTAATTAGAGTTTGCTTAGTTATTCTTGTAAATTTTTTTTGTATATAAATATCATTCAGCTTGGTTGTCAAGTCACATCCATCTTTATAACAATTATATTCTCTCAACTTGATATTAGAGAGATACCAATGTTGAATATTTATATGGATAAAAAATAGCAGCTTAAGTTGGACCTTCCAATGATTACTTGTTATGTATGCTTTGTAGGTGTCCATGTTGTTTGCTGAATGGTATAGGATATGTGAACTTCCCGGTGCCAGTGAAACAGCTTCTACACACTTCGTCGTACAATTGCATCAGAGTGGTTTGCTTAAGGGGGATGATATGACAGACCGTTTTTTCCGCCTGTTGATGGTGGCATTTCTTTCTTCATGCAGCTAACTTTTTTCATACTTTTGGCTAGATTTTCAATTTAACTTCTTTGTACTCTTTTTAATAATCTTTCCAGGAAATTGCAGTCGCACATTGCTTATCCACTGAGGTTATTAATTCAGGGGCACTGCAATCTGCCCAGCAGATGCCGCCAATGTCCTTTCTTGCAATTGATATTTATGCAAAGCTTGTCTTCTCTATCTTGAAGGTTGTCAACTACTTCTTTTCTTTTCTCTCTTTAGTATTTATCTTCTTAGCAGTTTGTTGGGTTTTTGGGACAGGGATCAAGCAAGCTCTTTCTTCTCACCAAGGTATGTAGTGCACTAAAATATCAGATTCTGTATGTCTCCCCCTCTGGCTTTATTAATTCTGTTGTGGTGGTCTAAAAACGGCATATTGCTTTCTTGCAGATTCTGGGAGTTACTGTTAGATTCATTATAAAAGACGCAGAGGAGAAGAAGGTCTCTTTTAATCCAAGACCATTTTTCAGATTGTTCATCAACTGGCTTCTAGATCTTGGTTCACTTGAGCCTGTTACTGATGGTGCAAATCTCCAGGTGTTTGTGACTTTCACTTATCCTTCATCTCTCTCTCTCTCTCTCTCTCTCTCTCTCTCTTTCTCTCTCTTTCTCTCCCTCCCTCTCTCTCCCTCTCTTCATTTTGGGTACAACTATAGGGCCAAAGCCTTTTCTCTGTTAGTCTCTATATTGGTCATAAAGCTGTGTGAACAATGGTCATATGAAATAACACTGTCACATTGATTCGAATCTTAATATTATTTAATTTGTATTAAATCTCAATTGAGAGAGACATTTAAACAAAATTGGAAGTTCAGAATCCCAATACAGAAATGTCGAAATGATTTTTCGAAGATATTTAAAGGATACTAATATTTAGAGTGGGTGAATTGAATAAATTTAAACTTGGAATATTTAGACCAATTCGGCTTGGAATCTGGAGTTATGATATAAAAGATGTCATTAATCATTATATACACTTGATTGTGATCCCCTGAAAAATTTTGTTCAAATTTAGAACTCCTAATTTGTTAATTACTGCAATCATGTCCTGGCAATTTTTTTTCCTTATCTAAATCCTCATTTTGATTTTCTATCCAGTTTTTGTGGTTATGGAAATGAGTTATGAAATGATTTTGAAGATTGTTGCAATAATCTCCTGTCAATTAATGTTGAATATTTAGATGCTACAAATTGGTTTAATTCATCAAAATTTGATGATTTTTTTAAGAAGTTAGGGTTTGAAGAGCGGGAAATTTGGGTTTTTTTTGGTGTGAAACTTGTTATTTTAGGTTTGTGTTATTGATTGTGGTTGACAGACTATGGTGGAGGCTGGAAATCGGCCATATTGACCATGGCCTCTATTTGAGAACACTGTTCAGTGGAACTAGGAGAGTTTTAGAACAAGTGAATCCAAGTGTACTCTGCAACATTGATGATATATATGTGACTAATACTATTACATATATTTGCAGATTTTGAATAATTTTGCCACTGCATTGCATTCTCTACAGCCACTCAAAGTTCCTGGTTTCAGGTTAGACATGAAATTGTTTAATGATAATTTTAGCATTGAAGAAGTTCTTGTTTGTAAGCTTTAAACTATTTGTGTGATTTATAATGGAAATGCTGATATGACTGGATGTTTATGTTGAGACCCCATACTGACTAGGTATATTGCAAACGTATGCTTTAAGAGGTATTGTCCTGTTGGTTCATAACATGGTTGTTTTCATTAGACTTGTCATTTTATCATGATAATTTTATTGGTCATGATAATTGGAGTATGTGAAAAAATGACCTTTGACCTCTAAACTTTTGTTCCAATTAAATGTTGAAAGGGTTCTGATCGTTGTAGTTGGACACTGTTATAAGATACGGAAATATCGTACAGCTGTAGGTTGTTCTTAAACATTCAATGATATTACGTCATCTACTGAGGATTTGAATATGTCTAAGTTCTATTAAGTCACTGTTAAATTACATCATGCATTGGTCCTTCTTTGACACTGTCAGTTATAGAAGATTATAAATATACTAGTTGAAATTGTTTTTTATCCATGTATATGTGTACCAAGGTCTATAAAGTATTTTGCTATCACGTGCTTGTTTTTCATCTTTGTTTTACTGGAAAGTTTTTGATCTGTTACTTGTCCTGATGCTGGCATTTACCTGCATGTTATGGAGTGAATACCTTCTTTGAAGTTCCTTCTGATTGTTTTTCTTGGGAATGATTTTGATACAGTACTAGTCTTTAACAATTGTGTGTGTGAAACCAATAGAACATTTTCTTATATGTATTTGTGTTTATGTACTCCTTTTGTTTTAATTTAATGTTTTACTATACGTGTATTTTACTAAAGTTGGTTATTATGTGGAATATTTATTCAGTTTTGCCTGGCTGGAGTTGGTTAGTCATAGGAGCTTCATGCCAAAAATGCTGACTGGTAATGGTCAGAAAGGTTGGCCTTATATCCAAAGGTTGCTTGTAGATTTGTTCCAATTTATGGAGCCTTTTTTGAGGCATGCCGAACTAGGAGATCCGGTTTGTCTCTATTTCTTAATCAATTATTTCCTCCCGATTCGGTCTCATGCTCAATAGTTCTTAATTCTGCACATTTGTTTTTTTTGTTATAATTAGGTTCGTGTTCTCTATAAAGGCACACTTAGGGTGCTCTTAGTGCTACTTCACGACTTCCCAGAGTTCCTATGTGACTATCACTTTACCTTCTGTGACGTTATTCCTCCAAGTTGCATACAGATGCGAAATATTATTCTAAGTGCATTTCCTCGTAGTATGAGGCTGCCAGATCCTTCAACTCCGAATTTGAAGGTCTGTGAATCCTGCATATCTCTTGGACTGTGTTGAGGTTAATAAACAATAAATTGCCATTGTTTCACTGACTTGTGTATTCGTATGCAGATTGATTTGCTGCAAGAAATAACTCAATCCCCTCGTATTCTTTCTGAGGTTGATGCAGCACTCAAAGCAAAGCAGATGAAGGCTGACGTAGATGAATACCTTAAGGTAAGATCCTTATGTCTCATTTTTTTTTAATTGCTGATTGATTTATAAATTTCTTTTCTGTAACATGCAACTGTATGAACAATTTCCTCCATTTATCGCTTTATTCGATTAATGCAATATATTTTGTTCTTATTGATGCACTTTATAATAATTGTTCAATTATATTTTCTGCAGACAAGGCAACAGAGTTCTCCATTTTTATCTGAACTAAAGGAGAAGCTACTTCTCTCACCCAATGAAGCTGCCTCTGCTGGCACTCGTTACAACGTGCCATTAATCAACTCCCTTGTACTGTATGTTGGAATGCAGGTACTGTAAATTTGCAGCCACATTGATTAATGGGTCAATGATCACATGTTCTCCACTGAGATTGCACATTTAGATTGGAGTTTCAAAATAAAATTTTTGTTCAAAGCATGTTGATTGCATATCATTTAAAGCACAATGCTATTGTCTTATGCGCATATTTATAATTTTATTCGCTTACAAATTTTTTATTTACATAAACTTAATGGAGTTAATTTTATATGTACAATGTTTGGGCTATTAATTCACAGGCAATCCAGCAGCTACAGGGACGAACTCCACAAGCAGCAGCGAATGCATTCACGTTGGCTGTATTTTCTGTTGGTGCTGCTTTGGATATTTTCCAGACACTAATTGTTGACTTGGACACGGAAGGGCGCTACCTCTTCCTAAATGCTGTTGCTAACCAACTACGTTATCCCAATACTCACACACACTACTTTTCCTTCATCCTCCTCTACTTGTTTGCAGAATCAAACCAGGTTCATACAGACTTTTGATTTTGCAACACTACTTCCAAATTCTCTTGAATATCATCTGGAATGAGCTAATTGAAGATATTTTTTTGTCTAGAAATCATAACATGTATTAACAATTTAACACCTTGATGTCTTGACATGACAGGAAATAATCCAAGAACAAATTACTAGAGTCTTGCTAGAACGCCTAATAGTAAATCGACCTCATCCCTGGGGCCTCCTCATTACTTTCATTGAGCTTATCAAGGTATTCTTTTTTATTGATTTGCTTGTAAAATATCACTACTCCTGTTTCAAATATAAGCAACAATAATATAAAGTGTGGTTATCCAAAATATAAGCAAAAGTCAACTAATTCTACTTTTTTCGATGGTTTAATTTCTAAATTACCCTTGAATAAATTTAGAATTCCTTTTTGATACAAGTTTTTGTGAATGACATTTTGGAGAATAAAATTATTTTTTGTTTACACCAATAAAATTAATTTTTTGATTACCTATTATTTTGAATAATGTGAATTAATTTTGTATTCCTAATTGGAAGGAGTATTCTCTTATATGTAGCCTGCAATTAACTTAATCTCTTTTTTTCTTGTCGTTGCCAGAATCTAAGGTATAATTTCTGGAACCGGTCTTTCATAAGATGTGCACCAGAGATCGAAAAACTTTTTGAATCAGTGTCAAGATCTTGTGGAGGTCCAAAGCCAGTGGATGAGAGTATGGTCTCGGGTTGGGTATGACTGTCAGTCCACGAAGTCGGTCTTTCTTGTTAAGTTTGTTTAGGCTAGCTATCTCATTACTAACCATTTTAGATGGGTCTATTGACTCCCTGTCCATGATCCAACAGATGTTTGTATATTTCTCATTGTAAATGATATATTTTCTATAAAGTTCTCTACTTTCTGAATTTGTGACTATTTTACAAGCTTCTCCAGATTTTAGTAGTCCACTCTAAAGGGTTGGTTAAGATATCTCATATTCCACCAAGGATTGAAATGGGACCCGACCGTACGTGCTCTCCAATTATGTCTTCCTTATGGTTACATAATTGGGAGAAGGGGTAAGTTGGTAATTTTAATTACATCTCTGCTTCCTAGGGTCCAGTTGTCATATTAAATTGCATCAATTCAATCTTTCAATAACATAACAAGCAATTATTGCGGATTTAGCATGTTGTCCAATCAAGTTTCAATTTGAATTTTGCAATTTTGGAAGTAAATGTGTAACTCGCAAGACAAATCATTAGCTCTAACCGACTATTTGCAATACCACAATAGAACAAAAGGAAAATATTCTAGTTGAAAATGTTCTTCTAGAGACAATCTTTAATGCCGATTGGTTCTATCATAAAGGTAAGCTCGAATCCCATGAAGTATCTGAAGTGGAGCCAGTATGGTGTATTTGAAGTTGTTGAAACTTTTTCATTGTTGATCTCCTCAAGTTCAGCTTTTGCTTCTCTGCCTTTTCCCTCACTAAGCTTAT
Source organism: Cicer pinnatifidum (assembly GCA_037974775.1). Classification (NCBI taxonomy): domain Eukaryota; kingdom Viridiplantae; phylum Streptophyta; class Magnoliopsida; order Fabales; family Fabaceae; genus Cicer; species Cicer pinnatifidum. The sequence continues at coordinate 50,606,659 of JBBPBR010000007.1, forward strand.
TTTCTTCCGAGTCCTTTCCGAAGCCATTACTTGTTTTCTTTCAAGCTCATTCTGCAATCACTCACAGGACACTTAAATCATGCGATGTATTATAAAGAAATCGATTAAAATCAGGTTCATAGTGTCCATGATCATTGTGAGATGCGTGTTCCTTTACAACTTCAAAGATTATTTTGCAATATGTTTACAACTTTAGAGATGTTACTTTATGCTCTTTCTTGTATAATCTATTCCTGGAAAGCTAACATGTAAATGAAAGATGGGATATTAGGTTACATTGCATGCCTGAATTTTATCCATTTTATCCATGGCCTTTCTGGTTTGATGCAATTCCCAATCATTTATAGCTTCTTCTCTCCTTCTCAACCTATATACATCAAAAAATATATTTATCATCAAAATATTCCTTGCTAGTGTCTCGATCACAATAGACATAATGGACACCTTTTATTTGATGGTTGTGTTCTGTCTGACCTGTGCATAAGTTGAAGATGCTTGGCCTTGTTACGTGCAACTTTATCGGCTTCCAGTTTCTTCCTTCTGATTTCATTCAAGAATTCATCATAAGGCTTGGGCCTGCTGGTGAGTCTTGTGCGTTGTTTACTGGTGGTTGCTGATTTGAAGGGTCGTCGTCCTCCACCTCCTCCGTATCTGTTGATGCAAGAGATAAGGTGGGTTTGAGTATGGCGGTTTGGACTTTCTTCTCTAACTGAGGGTAATATTATGTTGTAAAGTTCATTCTCCGAAGTTGTAAGGAAATTGTTGCATACTGCTGACATTCTCAAGTCTCGTTCAGGACTTCCATTATGCCTTGTTTCTGATCAAACACAATACTATTATTTACAATGCAATAGCAATGCACATTGAAATGATCATGACAGACAAACTAACTAACTAACCTGTAAGATGTTCGTTGAAGGATTTGCAGAACTTATTGGCATGTTCCAACCATTCATCAATATCAGATAAGCAGTTGTTGTCGATGTAGGCGATGCCTAGTCTCTGACATTTCAACATTCATTTATCGTGACCAATCAATTAGCAAACATTTTCAAGAAAAGAAATATTATTGCATGTAAGAATGCAATAATATTGAAAAGGGAGTGTATGAATAATGAATAAAGAAAAATGATTTGTTCTTTGTAGTAATTAATTGGAAAATAAAGGAACCTGGTTTCTTGGAGTGGAGAATTCAGTGGTATTGTCTGAGTAGGTAGAACGGTGTGTGGAATTAGGAGATTCTGGCAAAGCAGTGATGAGAGAAGCCATGCTCCACGCTGCCATCTTGCCACGCTTTCTTGCTAAAAAACAAGAAGATGATTCAGATTGGTTCGATCCAAAACTTGACATCTTGTTTCCTTAATTGCTATTCAATGCACTCTTTGTCTTCTAAATATTTCTCCCACTTACAAACCAAAGTACATCAACATTGTTATGAATTTAATTTACTGTTAATGTAAATATAACATTTCATTTTTGTTATAACTATTTATAAAATTGTAAATTAAACAACTAAAAAATCAAAACATCTTACTACTATCTATAATTCGTTGTATTATATAAACATTACAAGCTTTTTTAGCTATTCTACCAAAAAAATTATTAATATTACCAACGGTACGAAATCTTAGTATTATAATAAATTTGAAAATTTCATTAATGTTATTATTATAATGGAATAATATGAGAGTTGAGAAATGTTACCAATCAATCAAGTGATTTTTTTATTTTCTTATTTTCTTATTTTCATGTTCCTATAAATTTTTTACATATAAATTTATTTGAAATAATTAAATATAAATTTAAAA
>JBBPBR010000007.1:50608547-50633332 GCA_037974775.1 Cicer pinnatifidum
AATAAAGGTTATAAGCAACTGAAAATATGTTATAAGTTCATTAGAGAAGACTATTATCGACGTAACTCTTGTCTCTGATTATACTAACTAATAAATTATAAACCGGCGAGTAATTTGATTTCGTCTCTTTTTTAAAAAAGAGATAAGAGAAGTAATGTCTATTATATTTTTAACTTATGATCCGTTTGTAAAAAATTATAGAAAAATAATTTTGATATTTAATAATTAGAGATTATTTATTAGATTTTAAGAAAAATCATAAATTATTTTGTATTTGTCTATTGTAAGAAATTTTATTTTATTTTTTAAAATAAATTATTAAAAATTATTTTTATAGAAATCTATCCAAAAGAACTTCTCATTTTAAATATTTTTTAGATTTTTTTTATAGATTGATTTTAAAAGTTGTAACAAAAGAATAAAAACTATAAAATTAAGTATTTCAAAAATAACAACTTTTTTTTTTCCAAAATAATCTGTAATAAACAAACTCTTAAAATAATTATTTCTAAATCTTACTAATGTCTATATTGTTTTGGTCTTGTAGTTATTTCGATGGAGTTTGAAGTGATGTATTTTTTTATCTCATGTGAAATATTGTCCCCTCCCTAACTTGTGAAATTAAGCAGACATGCAAAATGTAATGGCGATGCAAACGTGGCAGACATTAGGAGTTGAGTAAAATAATTAATTGATAACAAACTAAACAGTTTTGTAAAAAATAACTAAACAGGTAGCTGTAGACTTTTTGAATTGATGATTGCATTTGCAATATAAAGAAATATGATTGATTGTTCTTGAACTACACAGCATGCTGAACTTGATTACCGTTCTCTGCTTGATTATCCAACGGCATGTATTGGGCCATTATTGCCCTTATCTCATAGTCCATATATCTCTGCACAAAATTATTAGTATTCAAAAGTTATATATATTTTTTTTATAGTATTTGACACTGACACATAGCTGTTATATATGAAGTGATTAATAATAATTTGATACCTGAATTCTGTACTTGTAGAATGCATATCCCCCAGCAGCAGCAATAGCTAAGATGAGAATAAGCATCCAAACAAACCCTCCACCAGAGACAGAAGAAGTGGAGCTATATTTACCAATACACATGTCACTTTCTCGCACATAGAACAAACCATTACTGCATCTGCATTCATAACTCCCCCATGTATTTTTGCAGCTGCACTCTGGGCACTGACAAGCCAATTTCTCTTTGCACTCATCCACATCTTCACAAGAGTGGACTCCATCACCTCTGAATCCAGGTGGACACTTACAGCCTTTTGTATGGTCATCCTGCATCATTATCAATCATTATAATCAAATCAAAAGCATCATTTTTTTTTTTTTTATTGATGCAATACTATTTACTACTTAGTACTTACTATACATGCAGAGTATGCCCTGCCTCCTTGTGATCCCTGCCAACAACCTCCATTGTTGATTGCACACCTCAACGCTCCACTTGCTGTTTGTAAATAAGGTTATTCATTTAATCATTCTTTCATTTCATATTTTGAAATTAGTAGCAACTGGTTTACCTTCACAGTGAATATATCCATCACCAACAAACTTCACATTTTGTACAATAGGACATTCACACACTCTTCCTCGGAAAGTGTCCTATTATTATCACCACCAACCACAACATGAATATTAAAATATATCAACTTTTATTTAACAAAAATGTGTGAGACAACCAAGTACCCTGCAAGCAGTAATGTTAGCAGCTTTGTCCTGCCAACAACCACCATTGTTTGCCAAACACTCATTTGTTTCCATGTCTGCATATATTGTAATCAAAGATATTAATTCTTTTATCCAAAATAAGGAAAGACAACAAAATCACATCACACATTATTAGGGATGAAATATAAGGACCTGGAGTTAAACAAATTGATGGCTCAGTGGTCTCTTGGAAACTTGCACATATTGCCTTCAGAACTGCTGCTTTTGACAGCTTACCTAAAATGAATTCCAAAAACAAACTTAGATTTCCACAATCATATTCACAACTGCAACTTTGAAACCTTGAAAGACAGTCACAAACCTCTATACTGTCTGTTGTTAATAACAAGAGTGGGAAGTATAGTAACATCACCACGAGACCCCTGGCCTATCTGAAACCAAAGTAGAAGCAAAAATGCAATAACTAACACAAAACAATGCCATAAAATACTTTTCATTCGGAATGAAAGACCAACCTGTGCATCCTGTTCAGCCTTAAGAATAGGGCTTTCAACATCTGCATGAGGATTCCCAATACATTCTCTAATCTTGTTCAAATCAACACCTATCAAGTAAATCAGGAAAGATTGAACATCAATGTTAAGACACTCAAAGTACTATATGCTAAGAAACATGAAAACATCCAACCTACCAAGAGATTTAATAACTTGATCAGAGCATTCTTCATTGTATTTATTCTCTCTCATCGGACAGCGGATTGCAAAGTCGGTAACATAATCCCACCATTGCCAAGGCTTACCACTTTCATTTGCCACTTTAAAGAAACAAATTTGGCGCAAGTTTTGAAGAACAACATCTTTTCCATCATACCCTCTACTAAAATCTTGCTCAGGATCTGGTGCACAGTACCTCCCATTATTAATACACTGAGATTTGCACTGTTGGCTTAAGACAAATGCTTCTGGGCAATACCATGTTATATAGTGAGGGGTAAACTGAGTATACCCTTTTTGCTCAAGTAGTTGAGCAGCACCTTTGAAACTCTTCAAAAAATTAATTTCACTCTCACATTTTGGACCACACTCATCATTGCTACTTGTCCATAACTCATACTCAACTCTCTCATCAGGGTGTGGAAGTGCCTCTCTCCAATCAAGATTTACATTCACCATTGCTCCACTTGAGAGAGCCATCTTGATATTATCGCCTAGTGATTTGCTTATAAGAGCAGAAGGAATTGTAATCTTTTCAATGTAATCATCATCATTAGCACCATTCCCTTCTTCAGGAGTGTCCATTGTGATCAATGGTTCAATTCTATCATCTGCAACTAGAATAGCTGCTGCTCCACCATTCTGAGCATTCCATGCCTTTAAAGTGAAATAACAATCTGCCAAAAGCATATTTTATTGTGATTACATCACAATGAGAGAATACATCATTATTACATCAATAGGTAACAATTACTAAAGTGAATAGAACAAAAGAAAGAATTGCAATGCAAGTGATCCAAATATGTCATCCAACACTCTCTATGATCAAATGAAATTTATGTGAATTTCACTATTCCCATAGTGTTAACGAATAAAGTGAGAGTGGGTTGTTAGTACTTGTTCAAAAGAAAATATCCATAACTAGAACACACACCAAGAAACTATATGTCATGCCAAATCACACACACAAACACTCACACCATGATACCTTACTGACAAAGTAACAAAGTACAAGTTTACCAACTTAATAAAAACCCATGTTTTAGAACAAAAAACAAAACAATCTCTAAATAAATCTCAAATATTAACTTAACAAAACTTTTACTTTCTTATTTGTTCATCTGTTGGCATATTAAAAAGAGTGAGGAGTACCTCCACGATCAACAAGAACAAAGGTGGGGAAGCTTCCGGGCTTGGAAGTCAAGGATGTATCTCCATCATTAAATTTGTTGCATCCATTACGATTAAACTTTGGATACACAACTGTTCCAATCATGGTTCCTCCATACTTTGGAACCCCAAAATTTCCAATTGCACATTCATATATACCTCTCAATGATTTTGGAGAAGTTATTTTTAAATTGTTTTTTTCTACGACAAATCTTCCTACACAAGACCCACAAAGGAAAATCCAAACACACAATAAAAAAGTAAGCTTTGTCCTCATTTGCATGCTAAAACTCTCTCTTGTACTTGAAATTAGAAAGATCTCAATGATCAACGAATAAAAAATACCCGGGTTTTGTAGGTTCAGTAAAGAGCAAAAGTAAAATTAAAATAGCATTGAAAGAGTGTGTGTGAATGAAACCCAGAAACGGAAAATGAAAAATTAATGGATTTTTGTGGTTGATGCGTATTAGAAGTGAAAGCTAAAACCAAATGGCGAAAGAAATGGGCAAATGGGGTGGACGTGTTTGTTACATTCAACTGTAAAATGCAATCTTCACCTTACAAATACAATTTCACCCAATCTAATTAATGCATTATTCTATAATTATTATTATCATAATAATAACTTACTTTAAACTTTGAACAAAGTTATCCTTTCCATAAACATACCAGAATTAAATAAAATGTTGCAAATATTTCTAAACTTTGAAATCTAGTTACAAATTGTAATGTTTTTTATTCACTTAGATTTGTATTGTATTATTAGTAAAAAGATTTGTATTTTTTACATTTATTTATTATACTTTGGATGCATGGTCTCTTCACTTTTCTCTATAAAAATAATAATAAAAGTTACAAATTTTATACAATTATTTTTAAAAAAAATTCAAATATTTGATTGATAAAAAAAAGATAAAATTAAAAGTAAATAAAGTTTTACAAAAACTTGATATTATTTTATATATATATATAAAATAATATCAATAATGAATTTAATAGATATATACTGATGATGATGATGTAAAATATTTTTACTACTGACATCAAATAAAAAGTGACTATATTACCACATAAACCCACTTTATTACTATAATTTAAAAATAACTACAAAATATTGAATTTTTATTAGAGATATAAATGTAAACGAATTTACAGGTACCTTTTTCTCTTTATATATAGGTATAGATGGTTATTTACAGCTTCTAAATACCAATAATTTTTGGAGGGTTTTCTAATTACATATATACATGTAAATAATAGTGCATATTTTTTCCTAATAAACTGGACTGAGTTGTTGAATTAATTGAACAGTGAGCCAACTATGTAGCAGAAATACTTTTCCTGACAAGAACATTATGTTGTTACATGCAATGAAACTGCATAACTGAAGAAACAAAAACACTAGATCCATTTGAAATGTAAAAGTCTAGAGGCAACTTCTAGTGCAAAATAACATTTGAGCAATCATAATCATATAATATATATGTATGTAACAAGTCAGAACCTTAGAAAAATTGAAGTACATATATGGAATGGATGAATGGGAGTAAGAATGATTCAATTTATTGGATATATCTGATTTGACCACTTCAACAATTTTTTTACAGGCAAATGAAATTCATTCAAAATAGCACCAGAATCTTAGCACAAGGAATGCTGAATTTCAGATACAACATAGTCAAAATTATATAACAATCTACCAGCAGATGACTAAAACAAACATACTCCAAGTTCCTCTTCCTTTAATATAATAAATAAAACGAATATAAATATCAACTCGAAAGAGACACACAATCCCACAACATCAAAGAGTCGATTTTAACTGTGACAACAAATATCAGTTGCATGAAGGCAAAGGATCAACATAACAATGGACGCAATTATAAGAATAGACCTGCAGAAAATTAAGGGAAACTAACCAGCTAAATTACCTGCCAACCTACCAGTATCTACTCACTCTAACACCCAAATTCTATAATAAACAATTTTATTAGTTAAAAATTATTTATATTGAATAATTTTATGATTAATTTTATTTATATGTATTTTCTATGATGTGTTAATCTTTATATATTTAATTAAATGCGTTATATAAATAATATATATTATATTTTATTATTTTATATATTTTTCTAAAAATAATAGTGTTTCAGTAAAAATATTTTAGAGAATAAGATTTAGGCAATTTTACGTGTAATTGTAATTTGGTAATTAATGTGATATTTTCTTATACATTTGACTAATATTAAATATACACTTAATTATATTTAATTAATTTTAAATATATTTTATTTTACAAATAATTATCTTAGGATAGTAGTAAGATTATTTTTTAATTTCTTTTATTTTTATCTACTTGTTAGTTTTGATATAGTGATTTTTTTTATATATTTATTATAATTTAGTAATTAATATAAAATATTAATATTATATTTATTTATTTTACAATTTCGACTATTCTCTAACGATTGTAGTATTTTAATGTCAATATTTTATAAAATAAGTATAACTATAGTGATTAGTTTGAATATGATAATTTAAGTTATTAATATATATATATATATATATATATATATTAAAAGGTTAATTATTTTCATTACTCTAATTTATAATATATTAGTTCTGAAATATTAGAAATGTTTTGAAAATTAAATAATATCTGGAGTAGTATTAAAAATGAGCAAGTAACTATTAATTTTGTTTTAGCAAGATAATAATAATAATAATAATAATAATAATAATAATAATAATAATAATAAATAAATAAATAAATAAATATATACATAAATAAATAAATAAATAAATAAATAAGGGAACCAAGAATAAGAAAGTAAGATCAACTTCAGTCCGCAGCCGTAAAAGGATCATAACAACTAGTCTATTATTATTGATAACTACTTCAGAAAACTTTATCCGTTTTCGTTTAAATTTTATTACGTTGTTTCACTCATTTAATTAGACAATTAATCACACTTTTCTAGATTTTTAACCATCCCAATTTCTCTCTACAATACTTGACTTATTTGTTTGTGGAATTCGTTATTTTGCACCGTTCTTCTTCATCGTAAGTCTGATTTGAGTGAAATCAACGCCAAAACAATCGAGTGAAAAGTGGCTATATTATCCACTAAATGGTTTTTTTGATTTATGGTAAGTTTCCTTTACCGAATTTTGAAATTTAGTTTTTAGAGTGTATTCTCATAATTTATTTTTGACGTTTACCCATAATACTAATAAATAAATGTAAACTATCGAGTTAGATACAAAGAGTCAAACAATAAAAGTTTTTGGCTCGTTGAATCGTATTCATGTGTGAAAGTATCGAAATAAGGTAAGAGATGTGAGAGCATTTGAGTATATTATAATGTTAGATAAATGAGAAAATCATATTTCCCAATTATTCATCTGAGACTCGCTAGCCCTTTGAGGGATAAATTAATTAATGTGAAAATATGGAAATTGTGATATTAAAATTTAAAATAAAAATATTTATAAGGTATTGATTCATTTAATTTGTTCAAATGTGTGGTAGTTGATATTATTCTGATATTGGGTGTGAATGAATTTTATGTATATGTTTGATTATATGAGTTTATGTGATGTGATAATAAAATATGAATGCATTGAAATAATTTTATATGACGATGGTGATGTATGATTAATAATTGTGATGTTATTAATTTGTGATAAGTTTATGTGATAATGTACTATTGTTGATAGTAATGCTATAAATTTATAATGAATTTATGTGATGATGATGATGAGTATGATTAATGATGGTGATGTTATAAATTGATGAAAATATTGAACTAATCCTATAGTTGATGAAATAGTGGTGATTCCAATTTGTGTTTGAAATGATGGTCTTAATGAAGTATCATAGGCCAATGATGGGAGAAAACAGATATTGATAATTTTTGAAGTGCAGATTATTTTGTCATCATATAAGTAGGATTTGACAAGCCTGGTGATTTTAAGGAAGTGCAACTGAATTGAGTCTGATCGTGACGGTCTATTGTTGACCCTAAATGAAAGATTGTTACACCTTGGAGGTATTCGGGGTGAGGAATTTTCAGGTGACTTAGAGGTAGCACTCTAAATGTCAGAAGCGATCATGCAACACACGTTTACCTCGATTGTCGCGTATATGTATCTTGAGTTGAGTTGAGGGGATCTATAAGGACAAAACCAATTTGAATTCTTCGTTCACCTAGGTGGTAGCATAGTATCAAGTTTCCTAACTAAGTACTTCAAAGTTAGAATGGTACCACATTGTGAAGTAGAGTCTAAGCTCATGCATTGGATTTTCCTATGATTATTTTGTTGTGATTGATGTGTTTCAAAAGTAATAATAATTTCTTTTAGATGATTTGATTCATATTATAATGAGATAATTATTTTACTTAGTGACTTTTATGTTATAATATGGTACTATTTACTTAAATATTTTGATATATCGTAATGTGATTATGATATGGTCTATTATGTTTGTTTGTGTGTTCTTCATTCTTATATTATACTATCAAGATAATTTCGAAACTCACCTTTATTATTTGTATTTGACTGGTTTGATCATGCGTTTGTGAAATTGCAATTATTACATATTAATAGTTTTGAAGTTGAAGTTTAAAAGAAACTTCGCTCTAATAGGTGATACCGAAAATAAGAATCATAATTTATATTTTTATTTATTTAATTAAAAACAACTTTTTGTAAGAAAACTTCTAAGTACTAAATTAAGAAATTATTGTTAAATCAAATTTATGGAAATTGCATTGTTTTATAAGAGAAAAAAATTTAAAGAGTTTATGAATTTTAAAAAATATGATATCCTAAATTAGTAATAAAAAATTTATTTTCTTGAAAACAAATTTTCTATTTTACATTCGGTGTTTCAATCACAATCTCAACAATATCATCCAAATTAAATAGCAATTATTTCTGCAACATGAAGTATACTTCACTTGAACACGTAGTTTTAGAATTCGCTGTTAGTTGCATATAAAGGCCTCCGGAAAATATGCTAAGAAGTAAGAAAAGCCCCCAAACAAAAGGGCATAAAAATAAGGACGATAGTCATCTAAAACTGAGCTAGGCTATGATTTTATCACAACATATGGTAGTTAAGTTATGGAGAACGTTCCAAAACAGAACGTATCATCTGCAATTACGATTTTGATCTAATAACACTGTCTCTCTGTTTCCCTATTACTAACTGACACATTCCGCATACAAAACTATTTGTATATATGAATATTTACAGGCCTCTTGAAAGAGATGATGTCATATGAAACACTACTATACAATCTGACTGACATTATTCTCGTTTATCTTCCTCAATATCTTCTCCAAACGCAAGATCTGTGGCACTAGAACCTTTCCTTTCCTTCCGTTCCAGCTTGGCTGCAACCTCCCCACTCAACTTTGCTACGCTGCTTGTCAGAGAGATACCCTCCTCATCAAAGTCATCTGTTCCCTCTAAGTATGCATATCTATAAATAAATATATAAATGTGATTAGTCTTACCAGAAAATAATACTGTGATATAACATTCAGTCCCAGTGCATCAAGAACATTAGAAAGAAAGTGAAATAAATCAAATGATGGAGGTAAAAACAGATATTATTTCAAAGGAGTTACTAATTCTGATATACAGAGATACATCAACTTCTCTGCAGAGACACAATATTATTACAAGTTACAACTATCGTAGCTAGCAGTGGATTGAAATTACAAATAAAGCTTTACATAATATTAGCATAAAACAACCACATTACATAAGTCTCTTAATAACACCATTAATAAAGACACTGGAAAGCACATACCTAGTGGGGTTACGAGAAGGAGCCCAAAGGACACATATCACCACCAAGAGAGCATATGAAAGCAGGGACCAGAAAGCCGGGATAATCCAAGCAATTTGCCACAGTTCGCTTAAGGGATCGGTTGCATTGAAGTACAGCTGGTTGAACACAGTAACAAATGCTTGTTAGCAATATTAACCTAATATTTTTTTAAAAAATAGTTTGAATGAAAAGCAGAAATTGCTTGGATACTCCTACAGGGAGAGCACATCTTGAAAATTATTTATTCTAAGGCATCAAACATTTTTTGCAAGAACTACCTCAAAGCCAATCCACGCAATGGACAGTAGCACAGACACTGCAAGGGTATTTGTAAATTTTCGGTAGAGCTCCAGTTTAGCCAAGTTTCTCCTTGTCTGCATCCAAAAACAAATAGGAAATGAGAATAAGTAGAAATGTTATGCCTAACTCACCTACTAACGACAGTCCCAATAATTGGTAGCAGTGAAGAAGTGAGAAACTGGTAATTGCCTGCAATTTCTCCAAGGTTTTAGATAATGAAGAGAAGATCCACAGAATGAAGCATGAGTCAAGGCAAACAACAGGGAGAACCAACAGCAACTTAGATTTCCCAGAGAAGTCATTGATGTTCCCCAAATGCTCAGCAAGCTCAAACGCTTCACAGGCAACAAAGTAGAACCCCCCAAGAAGCATAATTCTAAAGGCAACTCCCTGGGCAAGGGTGGGGAGAAAAACACCATATCCCATAGATACAACTAGCAGAAGCAGCCTTGAAAGGGTCTTCTTGACAGAGGTGAAAGTAACAGCCCATATGGTAATTCCCATAGGCCTGCTTCCGGTGGCATTGAAATTGGCAAACTCAAAATACCATAGAGCCATCTCACACATTCCAAGGGAAATAACGGCAGTGATGTGGTAATGAAGGTGGACATGAACGTTATCCTTGTCTTTCCAAAACTGAAGAAACCTCAAAAACCAGAGAAGACCAAGGAATAGATAAGCCAAAGACATGAAACCGTAGAGGGTCATGAGAGGGGCCATTTTGCCAGGAAGATAACCGTTGGGGTTTCTCCAAACGGTTCTTCCAGTGACGATTGTGCCTTTAAGGTTAGGGTCACAGAACATGAAGTAGAGATAGTACATGCCAGTGACGTTGATTTGAACGGTTTGAGGATCCATGTGGACAAGTTCGTATGTTCCTTGGAAGAAGGTTTTGATCCGTTTGGGGAAATCGGGGTTGTTAGGGTTTGTATGGATGATGACTTCACCGAGGTTGCAGTTTTGGTCTTTAGCGAGGGTAGGGTCACAGCAGATTAAATCGGATTTGGGATTGAAATGGAATCCACCGATTCTGTTTCTGTCTTTGACTTCAAGAATGATGGCTTCGACGAGGCCGGTGTTCTGCTGCATTTTGCCGTGGGCGATGGCGGATTCTTTGGGTCTCGTGAAGGTGACGGTTTCAAATCTGAGTTAAATTGAATTGAATGAAACCCTAATTTAATAATAAAAGTAAAAGAAAAGAGTATATGAAGCGTAGATTAGATACCTGATGAAGGAATTGTGTGAAGAAGAAGAAGAAGAGGAGAAGAGGGCTTCGGTGCCGGCGTGGAAGAAGAAAGCGTTGGAGCGGTGAGTGAAAGGGTCGTTGTAGTGATGAATTGAAGCATTAACATTAATTACTAGAATAATCGGAAACACAGAAACTAGTAATAGTGCGTAGATCATCATCATCATCTTCGTCATCATGCAGAAGCAGAAACATAAGCTTCTAAATACTTAAAATCACATAGCAGCAGATACATTGAAAAGAGATAAGTAGTTTAGTGTTGTCACTGTCATTCAACTTACTCACTCACCCACCCAAACCATTCCATTTTTGTTTTTAACTTTTAAACATAATTTTTTGAGACTATACATTTTACTCACATTACGAATTCTATTACTTTATTGCTAAATCTTTGACACAAACATATAAATAGTAAGTCTCCTAAACCAATTTTTATTTAGTCCCAAACATATAAATAACAAAACAATTTAACACAATAATATATATATAATATATTTTGTCTTTATCATAAGTTTTAATATAAATTATAATAGTATTTATAATTTATTTTAAGATTAAAAAAAATATATACTTATTAATATATTACAAAAGATGGACTTACTTAATTAAATAAATAACTAACAAAAAAAAATGCTAATGACAATAAAAAAATTACTCATGTAGAGCAACAAAATTATAAGTTAATGAGACCTATGGATGACAATAAAATCCGCATTCGCGGGTACCCACCCAAACCCGCTTGATTTGGGCGGGGAAAATTCGCTTTAATTGGGTGCGGGTGCAGATTTTCCCCGACATTAAAATTCGGGGGTGGGGGCGGGTTTGGGGTGATGATATCCACCCCGCATCCGTCCAGCAAGTAATATTATTGCAATTAGGGATGACAATCGGTAGGGTTTGGGTAGGGTACTATAGTACTCGTACCCATACCCGTGCCCGTACCCTCATGGGTATCAACTTTAATACCCGTACCCTTACCCTCTGGGTACCTAAGTGCCCGTACCCTTACCCTCTGGGTACCTAAGTGTCCGTACCCGTACCCATTACCCACACTTTAACTAAAATAAATCGATAAATAAATATTATTTTGTGATTAAATTTAAAAAGGATAAATACCACCTATAGTCCCTTAACTTAATTTCAGTTAACGTTTTAGTCCTTTATCTTTTTTTTTCCCGATTTTGTCATTTACTTTAATTTTAAGTGACAATTTAATCTTTTTTTTTTTTAAATGTTAACAATGTTATCCTTTTTTTTTATAAAAATTCATCAAAATTTTCAAACAAAACTCATAAATTTAATTATATTCTTTAATATAAAATAAACTTTATCAAATTTGTAACTCAAATCTTCAAATAAACTCATATTTGCCATTCTTTATTTGATGTTGTTAGAGATAAAAATATGAGTTTATTTAAAGATTTAAGTTATAAATTTGATGAAATAGCATTATATTGAGGATGATAATTAATTTTATGTGTTTTGTTTGAAATTTTTGATGAATTTTTTGAAATTTTGCATAAAATAAGGATAAAATTGTTGACATTTTAAAACATAAAAGATCAAATTGTCACTTAAAATCAAAATAAAGGACCAGATCGGGGGAAAGAAAAAGATAAAAGACTAAAACGTTAACTGAAATTAAGTTAAGGGACTATATGTGGTATTTATCCATTTAAAAATTATCCATATATCATAAATTAAATCATAAAATATTATAAACCAAAATATTTTCTAACTCAAAACATTTCAAGTGAACACTCGTTACAATACACATTCAAATATCCATAATAATATTTTATGAAGTTGCAAGTCTTACGACAATATTATTTGAGATCAGTAAAAATAATTTATAAGTTGCAAGTATAATTATAAAGACACAACTAATAAAATATAATTCTTAGTTATAAAGTCACAATTATTTAACTATTAATCATAATCAAATTCTTAAAAAGTTTGCAAATGTTTATCTTTTGATGTGATTATAAATATTGTAATGGTCCAATGATATTAATAGATATTAAAATATAAAGGAAAACAATTAATTAAACTAAATATTAATATAATAAATAAATAATATATTTATATAAGTGCGGGTGTGGGGCGGGTACTATAGTACCCGTACCCGTACCCATACCCGCTTAATTTTGCGGGTAATTACCCATCCCCGTGCCCATACCCATTATGCGGGTTTTTACCCTACCCATTGTGGGTTTTTTTGCGGGTACCCACTGGGTCTGGGTCTAATTGCCATCCCTAATTGCAATTTTTAAATTATATATATATATATATATATATATATTAAATATATTTAATATTTTCTTAAATATTAAAAATTATAATTTTATCTTTATAGAAAATATTTTTTTAATTTTATTATAATAAATATAATTTTTCAATTTATAATTTTATATATATGAGTGTGTGCGGGTGCAGATGGGGAAACCCGAGACCCGTTGCGGGCGGAGATGAGTGTCTAAATTTTACACCCGCTATGAAGCGGGTGCGGGTTTTTCCCAATTAATCGGGTGCGGGTATGGAGGAAGTGAAATCCGCCCCCTCCCCGCCCCGTTGCCTTATATGTATTAAAATGTTAGTTATTATTACCAAAAAAATATTAGTTACTATAATATATACTATTTAAAAAAATATTAATATTAAAATAATCATTTATTATCTCTACCAAATCAGCATTTTCCGAGACTATCACCTTAATGATTCTTGGTTTTTTATTTGAGAATGAAAAGATTATTGTTTGATAGTTTTTTTCCCTCCCATCACCCTTTTCACAACAAGACACCATTTTCAAACACTTCTCTATTTTTGTTAAGTGAAATGATCTAATAGAAATTCTTAAAGATTATTTGACCTTAAATTTTGAAGGTTCAATTTTTGCAACAGTTCAAAGTATTTATCTTAATTTACTTCAAAATTACAAATCGAACATGGATTTACATCGTACGTGTTTAACTTAATTCCAAATATTAGTACGTGTTTAACTTAATCCCAAATATTATATGATTTAATTATGTTTATTCAAGTTCGTAGATTTATAATTGATTTCAATTTTTTATATAAGGAAAATTAATATTTGAGTTTAAATTCTATCAATTGATCTATAAATCAATGACAATAATTTTTTCAATGTACTAACTCCTAGATTTTAAAGCCTACTTTTAATTTTTGGTCTCCTAAACCACAAAATCAAATTAAACATCTACAAATCTTGACCAATGCAAAGCTTTGTGTATTGTGACAAATATGATAATTATGAGATTAGCAAAATGTTTTTAAATTAAAATTTATTTCAAGCAAAAACATTGGCAGGTCATCTACATTCCTCGCATGTCAATGTGTGCATCACAAAATCACTAGTGGTTAGTTATATGTGGCAACATCCAAAATTAAAACAAGAAAGATTTGAAAATTTTAATTCACATGATAAAGAAAGGAAATTCACACCCTGCACAACTAATGTTGTATACTTATATAAAAGAGGTCTTCCAAAACCTTCCATCAATAAGTCTTTATTGCATTTTTGCCTTGAATGTATGTATGAAATTAAAAAACAGATGTGTCTGCTAATTTCATTTTGGGAGTGGTTGAAGCAAAAAGGATAGATGTCCACCAAATCACCACTATTTTCAACTACAAAATACTATTATTGGGTTGGTTATGCTTCGCTGTATTTATTTATATGAACATACCGTCCTTAATTCGTTGACTTTATTACTCTGTCTTTTCTTTTTAATTTTTAATTAATTAATACTCTCTACGGTCACTATTTTAAAACAAATAGCAATGACTTCAGTTGTGGAGGAGTAGTTTAGGGTGTTGTATTCGGACAACACATGAAAATAATTGCTTCTTAATTATAATGAAGTTATCCTCTCATCCAAACGAAAGTAATTATAACAGTGAGAAACTCCAGTGAATTAATTTAACATGGTATATAATAAAAGGCCAAAACAATGAAGAAGATTGAAGTGACTAACATACACTAATGAATTCCTTATGAAAACTCAAGAAAATTAAGGGTGAAAGAAATGATCATCGTGATGATGAAGAGAATCATGATAGAAGAGGCCATACATGACATCATCATCAAGATCATGAAATTGAAGAGTTGATAAAAGAGGAGGAGGAGGAGTATTATCATCTAAGATGGGATGATGAACAGCAGGGGAGAGGTGCTGATCATGAATATCTAAGGAATTATTAGGTGAGGGAATTACTAATTCCTCCATATTCCTCCAAGATGATAAAAAGGAGCAATGTTGTTTGGTTGGAGTTGGGAAAGTGTTGTTAAAAGAAAGTAATATGGAGGAATTGGTGTGATGATGAGGAGGAGGAGGATCAAATATGATATCTGCAGCAGGGTTTGGTAAGTATTTGCAAGTGTGGTGGGTGTAGTAGGTGCTCTTATACAATGGAGGCTTCTCTTGAATTCTCTGCACCTGTTTGGTTGCTTCGCATCTTTCTTCAAATTTGTGACTGCATCTGTAGTAGTTCCTGCACCATATATATATATATATATATATATATTATTAATTACATATGCATATATATTATTAATTCATTTGTAATTAATTACTCACCTTGCATATTTGGAAGTCAGGATCTTTTTTTGTCCATACTTTCTCCATTGATGTCCATCATCTGTTTCACTTTCTGACACTTTCTCCCATGTTTCTGTACTTTTTCTGCAAATTAACAAACATTAATTAAACTCT
This sequence comes from Cicer pinnatifidum, assembly GCA_037974775.1. Taxonomy (NCBI): domain Eukaryota; kingdom Viridiplantae; phylum Streptophyta; class Magnoliopsida; order Fabales; family Fabaceae; genus Cicer; species Cicer pinnatifidum. The sequence goes on from JBBPBR010000007.1 coordinate 50,624,260, forward strand.
TATTAATATATAGTAATTAGAAAGTGATTAGTTAATTAATTACCTTCTTTTGTAACATCCTCTACCAGTGACGGAACTACTATCATGAGAGTCCTCAGATTTAGTCGTGAATGAAAAGTCCTTAATTTGATTATGATGTTTGTTCAAAAGGAAGAGTGTGTTGGTAAATGAGTTGACAATACTGTTGAGTAGATGATGGGCACGATTCATCTTCATCACTGCAACATCACCATCAACTAGTATTTGTCTAAGTTCATTAGCAAGCTCACGCCCTCTAACGACCTCCTCCATTGCCTCATCCATTCTCAATAATATTAATTCAATTCAATCCTCTTACTTTCCTTTTCTGTCTACCCTTTATTTTAATTTAAGCATCCATCAATGGAGCTATATATATATATATATCGATGGCTAGTAGTATTATTGTATAATTATTATTCCCTTTCCTTCCCTCTTCCTATGCTCTTGTATATGCACCTATCTATTTATTTATTTAATTAATTAATTAATTACGCGCTTAATTACATTAGCCTATTATATATGCAACTTGCAACTTAAAACAAATTAAATACACCAAGTCCCAATTCCATCGATCCCAATTGCCAAGTTATCCACATATATATATCTTGGCATCCAACGACCATAGATGTGCCACGTTGAATTAGGAGATGTCATAGTAATTATGTCATTGGATCACGTCATAGTGAAATTAATGGTTAATTGTTATGAACGAGCGATGTTGCCCTTCCTGGTAATGTGGATCTTGGATATATTAAGGTAAAGACAAAATCCAGGTAGTTGTAATCTAGAACTAATTAACCGGTTCCATGATCCTTCGTGCATATTAGTTATTAGTTAGTATTAGATATATATCATTTAAAAAGCTTGTTAACTTAGGTACGATCACTGTATAAAATGCACTCTACAACAATTGTAATAATTTTTTGGGTCTTTATTGTGTTAAAATGAACTTTTAATTCTTCTAATTTTAAAATATCAATTTTGGTCATTCTATTAAATAATTCTTGAGATTTTTTTATTCACCATTAATTTTTATGATGTGTCACTCTCATTTAAAAGGACATTTGTGAGTTGTATAAAATAGTTTTCATGTAATTATTGTGGTAATTAATTTTGTTTATATATTAAATATTAAAAATAAATTTATATTATTTATATACTAAAATACTTAAAATGAAAATTTAAAAATTCAAAATATTTAATAAAAATACTTAATATTTAATTTTTATTTATTTTATTTTTATTTTTTAATAATTTAAAATTTTAAAATATTAATATGAAATATTTAAAATTTATTTACTTTATTTTAAATATTATATTTTTAAATTTAAATTTATTACATTTTAATATGAATTTTATTTATACATGAAAATATTAAAAATAAGCTTATTTATAAATTAAATATTTAAAATTAAACTTAATACTTAAAGTGTTTAAAAATTAAAATTTAAAATATATTTATTTTATCCAACAATTATTTAAATTTTTTAAATATTTTATTTAAATATTTTATAATTTTAAAATTTTTAATACTTAAATAAAATAAATTTATTTAAATATATTAATGAAATTAATTACAATAATAATGACATGAAAAATAATTTATTCAACTCAAATATAATCTAAGTGTCATGTCATTAACGAGAGGGTCATATTATGGGACAAAAAAAATCCCAATTAGATAATAGGGGGACTAGAAAATCGATTTTAGAAACGAGATGATTAAAAGTTTATTTTGAACAAAATAGATGGATCAAAATAGATGCATTTAAACCTAATTTTCCCCTTCTATTCAAGGTGACTAGGTGAATTTTTCGGTGGACCATCTTTATAAGTGGTCCACTACAAACTAATACTGAAAAATTATTGAAAATTCTTACGACGACTGAATATTTTTTAGAATAATAGTTTGTGATCATCCCCGTCTTTATGAATAAGATGATAACTCAATTGATGTCAATTAATCATAATATGCATGTTTTTTTTCTATACTGTTATTAAATTGATATTATTTAAGTCACTATAGTCAAAAAATAAAGACATTAGCATCTACATCTAAGAGACAATGTATGTGATCGTTGAAATTTTAAACATTTTTTAAAACTGATCGGGTAGATTATGATTCATGTCAGAATTTACCTTCAATCAATTTTAAAGTTCAGCATTCTCATCATATGTATTTCTATTTGTTAGACTCTACTATGCTTCTCAACAAGGTATATCATAGCGATACTTGTGCTACAATTTCCATCGAGTTTGATGGTGAAATTTTGGTTTAGATTGCAATGAAGAAAATTTCATCAAAGAAGATGAAGAATGTTCTTCAAAATATTTGAGCAAGATTCGTCAATTCAAGATAACGTTAGCATAAAGGATGACGACAACTCTAAGTACAAATTTTGTGATTTTGATTTTGTTGTGATTTTGATTGTGTCAATCATTTGTTGCTCCTCTATCTTATAAGTTGAGAACCAACTTCATCATTTTCTATTTCTTCTCATTGGATTCGATTCATCAATGATTAGAAATTGAGAAGTTGATTTTAACAATCACTATATTGACACCGAAGATGATGGTTGAGCGAACCAACCTGATAACATTTTCTCCATACTCAAATCAGGTGTTGGATCCTGTTGGAACATATATGTATATGATGTCTCTATTTATCTGGTTCAATCTCCTCTTTTGTTTTTGTTTAGTGTGTTTGTGATGGTTCCTATCATTTTCCTGACAACAAAATTGTCACTAAGTTGTTGAATTTTCCTTTCATTGTTATTTGTATTCGACCTAAGATGAACTGTAATCCTTGATTGGATATTTTGTCATCAATTCTATGATCTTGTGATTTCTTTTGTAAAAAGAATTTTCTTAAAATATTTTTTACTGATGATTAAAAAATATCAAAAGAATATATGAAAAACTTAATATATATATATATATATAGAGTTAATAGATCTAACAAACTAATTATTATTAACTACTTCTAACTAATTTTATTATCTCTAATACAAAATATAACTAGTAAACTTTTAACAAACTGACTACTACTAGCTACGTCTAACTATTTTTATTATGTCTAACATAAAATATTTAATTTTAACATTTTTTATGTCAACATATTTTCTTAAAATTCGCTTTAGGTTCAAAAGCTTTGGTTCGACCAAACTATAGTGCAATTTTAATTTATTATATATTTTTATATTAATTTATAATAAGAGTAATGATTGTGTATTATTTATATAAAATAATTGTATACTCTCATTCAATGCGAATCAATCATTTTGATGATAGTCTATATTAATTTATAATAAGTGTAATGATTGTGTATTATTGAAATTGTGTTTTTTTTTTTTTAAATTACTAAAATTCTTTATTTTTATTGAATGTTACTTTAAAATTATTTATTCAAATATCATTTATAATTTCTATTAAATATAATTATAGATTATCATTAAAACTCAAAATCAAAACTCAATGTATAAATTGTTGGAAACCAAGAACGTTCTTGGTTTGTGACTGAAAAACGAAGAACGTTCTCCTTTTCAGTTTTGTGTAATTCAAGTTAGTTTAATTGTGTGTAATCAACTAACCAACTAACCACTTAGTTAGTTAGTTAGTTAAGAAGAAGTTAGTTAGAAACAAAGTAATAAAGGTTATGTATAAATAGCATACTCATCTCAATAAACAATAAAACACATATTATTCAATTCATTTATTCATTCCTTCTGGTTTTTATTGCAAGTAAAACGCCAACATGTGGTATCTAGAGCACAAGGTTTTCGATCCCAAAAGAACACGAGTGAAGTGTGAGGATAAACACGAGTGAAATGTGAGGATAAACACGAGTGAAATGAGAATGGGTTCAAGTGCAAACAATGGAAATTTTCCAGCCCACATGCCACTTTCGATGGAAAAGATTGGGATAGATTGAGAGTGCAGATTCGAGCATTGTTTGGATTTCAAGAAGTGTTGGAAATCATAGAGAAATGTTTTGAAGATCTGGGAGCCAATCCAACACAGAAACAAAGATCAAGATTCAAAGAAAACAAGAACAAAGATTGCAAGGCCATCTTCATTTTTCATTAATGCCTTGAAACGACCAACTTTGACAAAATTTCTTATGCAAGAAGTGCAAAAGAAGCATGAGACATTTTGGAGAAGTGTTATTATGGTGGAACTAAGGTCAAGATAGTGAAATTTCAGACCTTACAAAAAAGTTTGAATTGTTGCAGATGGAGGAACAAGAGAAGGTTTCATATATGATTTCAAGATTGAGAATTATCACAAATCAGATGGCTAGTTGTGGTGAGAAGTTGACTGAACAGAAGTTGTGTGAAAAGATCTTGAGATCATTGCATCCCAGGTTTGATTATGTTGTGTGTGCGATTGAAAAATCTAAAGACATTTCCGCATTAAGTCTTGAAGAGTTGCAGGGAACTCTAGAAGCAAGAGAGTTGAGAATGGATGAAAGAAGTGGGTGTAATTATGGGAAGTAGGCATTGATAGCATATGCCAACAAGAAAGGAAACCGAAAAAAGAAGTGGAGGAAGAATAAATTCAAGAAACATGAAGATAAGTATGAATCTTCATCAAAAGGAGGAAATTCGAGTGGTAAATCAAAAGGAAAATCAAGAAACTTTGACAAGAAGAAGGTGCAATGTTACAACTATGAGAAGTTTGGACATTTTGCAGATGAATGATGGACTGGCAAAGGAGGGAAACAAAAGAAGATGAAACATGTGTTACTCAAGAATGTTCTTCAGTAGACTCAGATACAATCATGTTGTTGGCTACCAAGAATGGAGAACATTCTCTGTTTTCAGCCACAGATGGAGAACGTTCTCCATTTTTAGACATAGTTTTATTAATGGCTACCCCAAACGAAGAACATTCTTCATCCCAGGTATGGTTTCTCGACATTGGTTGTTCCAATCACATGACAAGTCATAAAGAATGTCTGATAGATATTGATGCATCAAGAAGGAGTAAAATAAGATTTGCTGATGATAAACCCTTGGAAGTTGAGGGAGTTGGTAACATTGTGATTAAGAGAAGAAATGGGAAGACTGTAATGATTGAAAATGTACTGCATGTGTCAGGAATGAAGAGAATTTTGCTGAGAATTAGGCAACTGATTCAAAAGGGTTTTCAAGTGATCATGAAGAACGATGCCTTAGAAATGTATGATGGACAGAAGAAGATGATACTCAAGGCTCTTCTTTCAAAGAACATAACCTTTGTCATCAACATACAAGCCGTTGATATTCAATGTCTGAAGGCAGCAAGTTCAATTGATGAAAACTGGTTGTAGCATTCAAGATTTGACCATCTTAACTTCAAAAGCTTGCAGTAGCTAGGAGTGAAATTCCTATGATTGATGTCCCTCATAAGGTGTGTAAAGTATGTATGACAGGTAAACAACCAAGAAATTCCTTTTAATCACAAGTGCAAGCAAGAGCGAAGAACGTTCTTGGAGTGATTCATTGTGACATGTGTGGACCATTTGAAGTGCCATCAATAGGAGGTAATAAGTATTTCATAACTTTTGTTGATAAATTTAGTAGGATGTTGTGGATTTATTTGATTAAAACCCAAGATGAAGCATCAGAGACATTCAAAAACTTCAAGATTAAAATAGAGAAACAAAATGGAGAATCCATCAATGTGTTAAGGACAAATGGAGGAGGAGAATATACTTCACATGAATTCAAGGAGGAGGAGAATATATTTCACATGAATAACAACTCCCTACACACCTCAACACAATGGCCTAGTTGAAAAGAGAAATATAACCATTCTAGACATGACTAGAAGCATGATAAAAGAGAAGGGACTGCCACATAAATTCTAGGGAGAAGCTGCATCAATTATTGTCTATATTCTGAATAAATGTCCAACAAAGAAAAAGGAGAATGTAGCAGAAGAGATCTGGAGTGGATGAAAGTCAGCAGTGGGGCATATAAGAACATTTGGTGCTCTATGTTTTAAACATGTACTAGACTAGAAGAGAAGAAAGTTTTAGGACAAAAGTGAAGCATTGATCTTAGTAGGATATCATCCAACATGTGCCTACAAACTGTGTGATCCTATCAGAGACAAGGTGGTGATCAATAGGGATGTCAAAATTGTTGAACATGAGAGCTGGAACTGGAAACATAAACAAATTGCCAGCAGCCAACACTGGGACTGGGAGCAAGCAACCAACAGCACAAACCAACCTTCACATATTCCTTTGCAAGTACATAATGAGCAACATACAAGTGGAAATAGAGATGAAGAGAGAATTGAATCAAGCACATCTCAAAGAACAAGAAAGCCACCAACTTATTTACAAGAATTTGAAGTGCATAATGACAACGATGTTGACAAAAATGGAGATTTAGTACATTTTGCATTATTTGCTGATGCATAACCTTTAAATATTGAAGAGACATTGAAGAAAGGACCCTGGAAGAAAGCTATTGTGGAAGAGATCGATGCAATTAAGAAGAATCAAATATACTTAACAGATTTGCCTCCATAACAGAAGCAGATTGGAGTGAAATGGGTCTACAAGTTAAAGCTGAATCCAGATGGAACAATTGTTAAGTACAAAGCTAGATTGGTTGCCAAGGGATTCCTACAAAGAGCATGTATAGAATATTCTGAAGTATTTGCTCTAGTGGCTAGAATTGAGACAATCAGGCTTGTGACATCACTAACATGTGCTAGGGGTTGGCTGATGTGCTAACTTGATGTGAAATCTTCATTTATGAATGGATGACTGGAAGAAGAGGTGTGTGTGTCTCAACCACAAGGCTTTGTGATTAAGAGAAAAGAGGATAAAGTACTCAGATTGAGGAAAGCTCTATATGGTTTGAATCAAGCACCAAGAGCTTGGAACAAAAGAATTGATTCATTTTTAATTGGCATTGGATTCATCAAATGCACAATGGAATATGGAGTTTATGTGAAGCATTCTACACTGAATGGAGAGTCTGCAATGATCTTGTTGTGCCTATATGTTGATGACTTATTGGTGACTGGCAGCAGCAACAAGACAATTATAGAATTCAAAGAAATCATGAAGAATGAGTTTGAAATGATAAACTTGGGCAAATTGAGCTACTTTTTGGGCATAGAGTTTGCTGAAGCTAAAGAAGGTTTGCTAATGCATCAGAAGAAGTATGCTAGAGAAATCCTGAGAAGGTTCAATATGACTGAGTGCAACCCTGCAGCCGTTCAAATGGAGATCAATGCAAAGCTGAAAATAGAAATTGAAGAGGAGCTGGCTGATTCGACCTTATTCAAACAAGTTGTTGGTTCCCTAAGATACTTGTGCAATACAAGGCCTGACATCTGCTATAGCTTGGGAGTGGTAAGCAGATTCATGGAGAGATCCAAGCACTCTCATTGGCTGACAATGAAGATAATCATGATATATATCCAAGGCACAATTAGGCGTGTCATTATGTTTGCAACAGATTTAAAACGTGAAAATGAAGACTTAGTGGGATATTCAGATTCAGATTGGTGTGGAGACAAGAATGATAAAATGAGCACTTCAGGATATGTGTTCAAATTCATGAAATCGCCAATAGCATGGAGCTCGAAGAAGCAGTCTGTGATAACAGATATGAAGCTGAGTATATTGTTGGCAATTATGCAGTCGACCAAGCATTGTGGTTGGAATCATTAACAACATAATTGAAGATTGAAATATGCAGGCCAATTCCATTGCTGGTTGACAACATTTCAACAATAAATCTGGCAAAGAACCTTGTGTCTCATGGAAGAAGCAAACACATTGAGACAAGGTTTTACTTCTTAAGAGATCAAGTTGGAAGAAGCAAATTGAAGCTCATTTATTGTCAAACTGAAGTTCAAGTGGCTGATATAATGACCAAGGCCTTGAGAACAAGTATATATGAAAAGCTAAGAAGATTGCTAAGTGTAAAATTACTTAGAAACTTGAATTAAGGGAAAGTGTTGGAAACCAAGAACGTTCTTGGTTTGTGACTAAAAAACGGAGAACGTTCTCCTTATTCAGTTTTGTGTAATTCAAGTTAGTTTCATTGTATGTAATCAACTAACTAACTACTCAGTTAGTTAATTAGTTAAGAACAAGTTAGTTAGAAACAAAGTAATAAAGACTATTTATAAATAGTATAGTCATCTCAATAAACAATGACACATATTATTCAATTCATATTCATTTCTTTTTATTTTTATTGCAAGTAAAATGCAATATAGATCACCCCAAAGTTCAATAATTTCAAAGAACACAAACTCCCAATTCCATAAAAACAAATTCCAAAACATTCTCAAAACTGAAAAAAAGCAAAATCATCGAAAGTCTCACCACCCATTTTCCAAAAACATAAATCCTCCAAATCCAGAAACAAAATCAACGAAAATTTCCAAACCATTTCCCAAATTTCACAAAAGTTTAAGAAAAAAACAAATTTTGCAGTCAAAATTTATAACTTTCAAAATAAACCTCAGTAGCTAACTAACCATAACAAAAACAAAAGCAGTATAATTGAGCTTATAACGATGAAATAGGTAGCAACAAGAGCAAGAGCAAGAGCAAGTGAGTGTACTTACTACGTGCCAACCAAAAAACAAAGCGAAGTGTGCTTGTAGTGGCAGATCTGGGATTTTGTACGCGTGTGATTTGAAATTTTTGATGAGTTTAGTAGATATGAGATTTTTTTTAAAAAAATTTAGAGATATTAAATATATAATAAATTTCACCGTTATTAATTTATGTATGTGCAAATTTTTATATTTAAATTTTAAAAAAATTATATTTAATTTAACGATATCAACATTTGTTATTAGAACATTAAAATTAATTTGAAAATTTTAATTTGAGAGTTTTAATTTTTTTAAAATTTTAGGAATGGTTAACGAAGGTGGTAATGAAGATGATAAAAATAACAATGTAGTGAAAAAGATGATAATTTTATTATTTATTATTTTTTATTTTATAAAAATAAATTATTAAAAAATAATAGAATGTGGCTTAACACATCTATACATGAAATAAAAAAATAAAAAAAAAATTGTG
>JBBPBR010000007.1:50633342-50649923 GCA_037974775.1 Cicer pinnatifidum
AAATTGTGTAAATTATAACACATAAATGATTAATTTGTGACAAAAAGATAAAACAAAAACCAAACTGTTATAACTAATAAGATAAATGTAAAATAATATACTCTTTAGACTTTATTTATGAACAAACTTTTCTTGTTTGATACATTTTATAAAAATAGTTATAATTACTAAAATATTATATTATTTATTATAATAATTATTACATTAAATTTACATTAGAATATATACTTGTTGAATTTTTCAGTAAAAAAAATCTTAATAGTCGTTTTTAATAAGTAGTAATAAATTGATGAGAAGAATTATGCATGCATACAAAGTCGACGCAACATGTTATGAGATTTAAAGCAAAATTATTATACGATACTTTTTTTAAAAGTTAATAAATAAATTATTAAAATTTTATTTAATAATTATAGAAAATTTCTTAAGCAAAATTAATGTCATTTTCAAATATATTTTTCTATATTTTAAAAAATAAAATAAGATATTTCAACTGTTCTACCGCAATATCAAGAAATCATGTGAAAGTTTTCATATTTTAGTCGAAGAAGAAAATTGTGTGGATACATTGTACCACTCCAATAACTCATGATTTTTCATACTTATATCATGATTTCTCAATTTATAACTAATATTTCTTATATAAACAATGTGTTCATTTTTTATCTTATGATTTCTCAATTTATAACTAATATTTCAAGAAGAATATTAAATAATTTACAATAAAATTAAAATATTTTATTTAAATTATATATAATTTTATCGATTTTAATTTTAAGAATATTAAAGTGTCGGACCTTTTTATTAAATTAAAAAGACTTAATTGTAGTTTTGGTTCTCCTATTTTGGTGAATCGCAAAAGTAATCCCCTATTTTATTTCTCTCCAGTTTTCGTCCCTCTCAAACAGAATTTTGGTCTAAAATTTGATGTAATTTCATTTTTTTGAGTCACGCATGCCTCAAAATCTCGTGTTGCAACAATTGTACCTGAATATCTATGACCCGAGATCAAAAGTACAATTCGACCCATTAAAAAAGATTTGAGACTTTTTTGTTAAATAAAAAGTTTTAAAAAAGAATTGAGGACTTCTTTTTAAATAAAAAAAATATATATGGCTAAGATTTAGGAGTTAGTTTTGGACCAAGCAAAGCAAAGTGGATAAAAGTGAAAGAGGAAGACGTGGCAGAAGAGGTGCCTCAGTGGTAACTGGTAACGTTAGTTGTAGTTTGGAGGAAGTTGGAATTAGCATCATCATCATCATCAGCAGCAGCAGCATCAGCATGGCTTCTCTGCTCCATCCAACTACAACTCCTAACACCGCCACACTTAAGCCGCGTATTAATTGCTTCTGCCCCTTAAAGCCCACCCTTCCATACAATGTTTCTTTCTTAACTAACACAAACCGTTTCAAGACCAATTCTACTAAGTGCTATGCATTTTTTGATAATGTGGACCACTTCCCTGCTCTCCTCCGATCAGGACTGCTTCAGTTTGAAGATCTACCAGAAATGCAGAGGTGGGAAGTTCTCGTGTTTGGTGCTCTCATATGGCTTTACTTAACTGCAAGACCAGGTGTTCTCATTGGTGCCATTGATGCTTACCTTCTTGCTCCTCTTCAACTCGCTTTCGACAATCTTTCTGGAAGGAGAAACTTGAAGACCACTGATTTTCTTGTTGGAGATAAGCTCGGTGAAGGCTCCTTTGGTGTTGTTTATTCCGGTCTTTTGGATCCCAAATCTAAGGATAATAAAGTCATTCTTAAAAAGGTATCATTCTTATTTTCATGATTAAGTTAGTATTAAGTAGTAATCATTGTTTAATATTCCGCTGCAGGTTAAAGTTGGAATACAAGGGGCTGAAGAGTTTGGTGAGTTTGAGGAATGGTTCAATTACAGGCTATCTAGAGCAGCACCTGAAACATGTGCTGATTTCCTTGGAAGTTTCATAGCTGATAAAACTAACTCACAGTTCATAAAAGGTGGAAAATGGCTTGTTTGGAAGTTTGAGGTCAGGTGCTCTGCCTCATATTTCTATTTCATATATAAATAGACATAAAGTTACTTTTTATAACTATTTCATTTAAGTGGTTTTGTATGTTATCTTGATTTATCATCTTAGAACATAGTACATTTATTAATTAATGGGAGATTTATCGATATCACAGGGAGACCGTACTCTTGCCGATTACATGAAACAACGCAACTTCCCTTCAAACTTAGAGTCTGTAATGTTTGGACGCGTCTTGCAAGGTGTAGACTCTTCTAGGCGAAATGCATTGATCATCAAGCAGATCATGCGCCAGATAATTACTTCTCTAAAGAAAATTCATGATACAGGCATCGTTCACAGAGATATAAAGCCAGCCAACTTAGTGGTTACTAAACGGGGGCAGATTAAACTCATTGATTTTGGTGCAGCAACAGACCTGAGGATCGGAAAGAATTATATTCCCGACCGCACCCTTTTGGATCCCGACTATTGCCCTCCAGAACTATATGTACTCCCGGAAGAAACACCAAGTCCTCCACCGGAGCCCATTGCTGCTTTCTTTTCACCAATCCTATGGCAGGTTTAATTACTTATATATCTTAATTATGTAGTTAAAGTTAAGATTCTCCTGTAGGGTTTTCAGTTCCAGTGAAAAATATTGGCTAAGATCTGTTCACAAACAATGGAATTCTTCAGTGAATTACAATTTTGGAACTCCTGATTAAGACATCTCTAATATAGGAACATTATCTAAATGAGTGGTTGATGTGTTAATCATATAATTGACTGAATTAATCACTCTCCCTTGTCTTTTGCATGTATGCCTGCGCGCACACAGACACATATATATTGCATTGGAAGTGCTAAAGGTGAGTTATGTGATTATTGTTGCAGTTAAACAGCCCTGATCTGTTTGATATGTACTCTGCTGGGATTGTACTCCTGCAAATGGCAATACCAACCTTAAGGTCTCCTGCTGCTTTGAAGAATTTCAATTTGGAAATAAAAACATGTGGATATGATTTGAAAAAATGGAGGGAGAATACTCGCCTCAGGCCCGACTTCCAAATTCTTGATAGTGAATCTGGTAGAGGGTGGGACTTAGCAACAAAGCTTATCTCTAAGAGAGGTCCCTTAAGAAGAGGACGTTTATCTGCTGCTTCAGCTTTGAGACATCCTTATTTTCTTCTGGGAGGTGATCAGGCGGCGGCAGTTCTTTCAAAATTAAGCTTAAGTAGAAAGTGACCAGCATAGTAATGTGAGTATATCATTCTTTTTTTATATTTCATTTATTTTTTCAATCCCTATTTAACCTGTCAGATTTATGTGCACTACCTTAGGTGAGTTGAAAAATGCTTGTTGATGCAAAAGGTAGTCTCCAAGTGTGACAAGAATAGTTTTTTACTGGCCTTGGTTATGGATAATGTGCCGAGATGGTTACCCTTGTACCCTTTATTTTTTGTTTTGTCATTCACTTTTGAATTTGATGTAAAGTGTTTATTTTTCCATTAGGAGATCACATTTGAATTCAGAGGTGTCCTACGGCAAGCCCACCTAACTTATGAGATAACCATCACATATAAGTAAGCCTGAGGAAATTTACATCTCAAAGAAGGAAATTTTGCTGCTATATAGATTTATATTTTTCTTTTGGACAACAAACACTAGCAAGAGCACTTGGTGGTTGTAGGGATTAATCAGCCTGCTCTCTCACGTTTTCTTTCTGCAAGAGGTGAACGATCGTGGATCGGCAGGACCTACCTGTAACTCCATTACTTCGGGTTCTATGGCTTGAAACAAGATATAAAGCAAAGTGGAACTGTATCATCAATGAGATATCTGGTGTCTGTCTTGTTTGATGAAACGTATTTCCAAGATGTGATTATGTATTCAATCCCATATGGCACTCACATTTGGGTAGTGTTCTTATATATAATAAATAACGATACTACTTTACACCTACAATGCTAGCTTACTTTTTTGTTACCAATTGTCATACGAATGTCAAAGCATAAGAAGTAAAGACATTATGGCATCAATACAAACAGAAGATTATAGTGAATCCCTATATTTATCTTCACTCTTAGCTTTCTTTGTTGTATCATTTATAAACTGAAGCTGATACTCTCTTGCATATGCTTCCTGAGACAAGCATGTTTATACAACTAACTGGCAACTTTCCAGATACATGGTGTTAAAGCTCATCGTGATAGAGTACTTTTTTCAACACTTTTTTCTTCTTACAACCCCAGTGGCATCTCTCAGAGCAGAGGGAGTTGAATAGGGCAAGCCTTGTGGATTGAAGAGATATCATGCTTGACGCAGAAGGAGCTTTTGAGAGAACAATGGCATACCCGTCATCCATGTAATCCGTTCCATCGGGAAAGAGTTGCCACAAAAGGCTTCCAGCCCCACTACCTCCTTTCTTTGTAGAGTTTAGGATGGTCTTGTACACAGTATTTATTAGTGTATCTCTATATGTTGAATTATAGCCAGGGTCTTTTGCAGATACACCAAACTCACCAAAAACAACTGGCATTCCAAGATACTTTTCAGCATCCTCCATGTGGGCTTCCATCCAAGACTTAACAAATGGGATATGGGTATCCGCAATTGATTGTGAAATCCTTCAACCAGGTAACTAATTCCTAGTTAGATATTGTTGTATTCATGCATAAAGAAGAAATGCTTATGACATAAGAGTTCAATAATTATGCCAATCATATTTCACCATCATGTCAAACTTGTTTGTTTATCGGTGCATAGCTATTAAACTCAATGACAAAAAACGTGCTCACTTGCATATTAATATGATTTTGAGATGAATGTTAGAAGTTTGCAGAAATAATTGGCAAAAGTTCAGTTCTATGATAACATACTTAAGTAAAAGTCATCATTAAATAAACGTACCAAGAGTCTGGATATATATGAACAGAAGCGAAGTCGACACCTAGAACCTGATGGTTTCTGATAAAATCTGTTCCAACCTGCTGAGCATATGAATTTGGGTTGAACTGAAGTCTCTGAGGTGTTGAGGGGCCATAGAATCCTTCCAGGCCAATCTCCACTAGGTGTTTTGGATCAACGCTCTTCACATAGAATGCCATCTCTTTTATCCATTCCTAGAGAATATATTCAATTGAGTGCAAAATTTAATATCAGAGAATGAACTGATTATATGAGAATGCAGTGCTTATTAGTGTGTTTCAATTTCAGTTTGAAAGAGTTCAAACTAAATCTCTTGGTTTTTGAAATCTTCCAACTGAAATTCAAACACACATGATATTGCAAACTGCTGTTATATATTTTCTTCTTAATACCACATATATTTTTTCTTTTTCTTATGGAAAGCAAAAGTTTTGGGTGGAAGGCAGACCTGTAATTTATCACCTGAGGAGTCAGAGGTGCATCGAGGTTCATTCATCAGCTCCCAAGCAAAAATTGTTGGATCTTCCTTATAAGTGACATTTGTGAATGTGTTAACTCTATTGAGCACCGTCTACGCAGTGAGAAATAATATAGGAATAAAATTAGTATAAAGGAATCAAAAAGGAAGGCTGTTTTGGATCAGTCTTATGGGAAGGAACTTGCCTTGACATGGTCCTTGTAATAGCCTCTGAGAGTTGGATGTGAAAAGAATTCATCATCGGAGGTCAAGTTAAGGCCAGCAGCAGCATTGCCCCACTTCACATACTGTGCTTTGCCACCATATGATTCCCAGTTGTTAACCAATGATAATATGAGCCTGATTCTGTATTTCTTTGCTTCACTTATCACAAAATCCAGAGCCTGCATGTGGTTCCAACAATAAAATGGAATCATATGAATAATGCTCTAGCTCGTGTACACTAACCAAATAGCATATATAATATATAAATAAAATGAAAATAACAAGCAATTAAGAAGAACCTTGAATACGTCTTCATCATAAAGCGATGGAGATTTTTGAAGAGCTCTCCACTGGCCATCATTGAAGGCCCAAGTCCTACAAACTGTCATACCAACGGAGGATGCATGTTTGAAAACTTGAGTGACTTTTCCTCTTGTGGACTCATCCGCACCAAATACCATCAACCAATAAGTGTTGAATCCGTTTACATAGAAAGGTTGCTCATTCACCACAAACTGATTTCCTTTCCTTTGCACCATCTTCCAGTCAGCTTCCTCCATTTCACTTGTTGGTATATGATTGCTTTCCCAATCTTCATATTCACTGTCATCAAATGCTAATTCAGTTGAGCTTAAGCTTTGAGTAAGAGTACTACTGAGAAAAAGAAGCAACGAAATAACACATAATTTGCATCCCTTCAGTGCTTCCATATGTTTACCCTGACAAAATGTGTATGCATGTGTTGGATTGGATTGAATTGGACCACATTGTCATTATATATGTGATCAAATCTTAGACAAAAGAGTAGTGTGCAAGTTTAGATCAAGTTTCAACTCTCTTTAACTTTAAAGCTAAGAAAAGATTATATATTCTGTTGTGTTCCATTGTTAAACAAGGGTAGGAGTAAAGCAGCAACAATATGAGTCCTAATTCCTAAGCTTCAATCAAGTGGGTTCCACAAACATGCCAAGACATGACATGTGAATCAATACAATAGGGAGAATGTGTAATATCTATCAATCAATCTGTCATGCATTTATCTACAATTAAAATCTTTATAATAAATTTTAGTTGTTAATTGTGATATTGTATATCTCCATCAGATGCATGTTGATTGTAAGAGGAATTAATTTATACAAACTAAAGACCATTTTTACCTGCGTGTGTGTCTGTGGCCATGTAGAAAGCTGCAGGTTGATTGATCCTTTGTTAGGGAAATGCAGAAGAGATTGGAAGAGGAGATGAAATTGGATGATTATCAAAGCAAAGAAAAAGAGTCATTACAATTATAAAAGATAGCTTGATGGTAAAACAAAAATGAAACCCTAAAACCAAGACCATTGATCTTTACCACCCAATACAAAACTTAGTTGGTCACTCTAGATGCTAGTGAAGAACTCTCAACAAGACTAATCGAATCAAACTAGTGCAAATGTACCGGTATTTCCAAATAATAAATATCGGGCAAAATCTGTTTTATTTTTTATTTTTTATTTTTATTATTTTTTTTTAAATTAATCATTTGTGAAAGATTTCATTTACAATATTGCTACCCACACCTCTTTTTTACTATCTACACCCGTTAATTTTTTTAAAACAAAATACCTAAAATGTCCTTGTCTATTAATATTATTATTACATGAATTCAATTTATCTATGTCTCATCTACGTAACTGAGATCACGTGAACTGAATTCACGTATGTTTACGTGAACTAAGTTTCACGTACGTGTACGTGAATTGAGTTTAGGTAAGGTGTACGTGAACTTTACTCATGTATTGCATGCTTTTGGTTTTTTCATGTTTTCAAAAATTTTATTGCATACCAGAGCCGACCCAAAGTTAAAGTCACTGAAGTAAGTGTCTCGAAGATTCATCCTTAAGAAAATTTATATCATTAAGTTTCACAAACACATTTTTTTACCAATAAATCTTTTAAAATTGTATCAACTAGTAATCACCAAGATATCTCTTTTGCGATTCAATAAAAGTTTCCGCTCTTTTTTATTATTGTAATTTTAAATAGTATGATTCATATTTTCGAATTTATATTTATATATTAGATTATTTATTAAATTAATATAATTAATATCGTATGATATTTCTTTTACAAGTGATAATAATGTCTATTGATTTTAATATTTGTTGAGATAATGTTAAATTTATATAAGATTTTGTCGGTTTTAATTTTAAGATCTTTTTGTTAAATAAAAAATTTTATTTTTAGGGAAGCCTAAACTTATGTGAACTTGAACTTAAACACACGTGACCTATACGTTATCTCATTTACGTAAATAAAGACTATGTAAATTGAGTTCAATACGTGAATTAAGGTTACTCGTCAATTCACATGAAGGTTATAAATATTATAAGTAAGTAAGAACATTTTAGATATTTTGTTGCTATAAAAAATGTAAGGAATGCTGCAAAATTGTTTCATATCAAAAAGTGATTATACAGAAGAAAAAAAAATTCTAAAAATTGTTTCGAGAGAGGAAAATGGATATGGGTGATAGGGGTGTTCAGATTCATACCAATCTAAACTAAAACTGCAAATCAATCCAAAATAAAAATAAAAATTTCATATTCATGTGTAATTTTTCCTCCCTATTTTATAAATACGGGTTCATTCACCTATTTTCATGTTAGACACTTAGTCTGATTTGCAGAGTTTGGTGAGTTTCTTCCCCTTTTTCTTCTAATTTTTTTTTTTTTGCCAAATTTCTTAGTGTTCATGTGATGAAGAACTTCAAATTTCTTTCACTCTTGTGTCTTGTTCGTAATATACTAGTTTCCCTTCATTTTGTTTTCGTTATATTTATTTATTGTCATTATTTTGTTGTAACTATTTTATTATTTTATTTCTCTTTTAGATGTGAGTTTGTGGTTGTTGTTGGAATAACAAAGTGAAAAAATAAGCTTGCCTTCTTGTTCTTAAAAAAAAAATAGTAACTTGATTTCATTAATGATAAACAATTGTTGAAAATATTTCATTAAAAACATCTTAGTTTTTCCATCAGTTGTCCACAGGTTTTCTACCATAGTTTATGATGTTGGATCATTCTGATCTATTATTGGTATAAAGTTCCATTATGAACTATGGATCACATGTCATTATCTTGAGATCTAAGAAATAACTTCATTTTATTTTTCCAAAAGTGGTTACCAATACAATCAAAGTATGGCACTTCATTTAATGAGTCTCTTTTTGACATGTACTTCTTTTTAGGCATAATTTATTTTTGAGTCTTTTCCTAAAATTTATTAGACGCTCAAACCATATAGATCGAGCTATGATATCAATTTGAAATAAAAATAACAGTCGCAAGAAAAGGAGTTTGAATTTTGATAATTTTACAATTAATATGTACATAGGATAAAATATTCTCAAGAATTACTTAAAAGATATATAAGAGTTTGTTAGTAAATATTGTTAAGATCAAAACAAGTGTTTTATATAAATAATGTAAGTTAAAAGAAAAATGTGAGAAGTGTTTGTACTCGTATTTAACACTAAAGCAAAATTAATGAGTAGAGATAGAGATAGAAATATCATCATCTAAGAAGTATCGTTATGCACCAAATATGGACTATATGTTGGTTTTCATCGTTGAAATATTTTCACTATGATGCTTGAGAATTTCATATAAGATGATCATTATGTTCTTTGTGAGAATGTCCACTTTTATTTAATGCAAATATCTTAATTTGTTTAATACAAGAACATATATTAGATAATAAAATGAATTAAAATTATTTTATCATTAATCATTAAAGTTTGTTATCTTTAAAAAGTTTTTAGAGATTTTGTCTTAACGACTGGTAATCATATTTGGTGGCCATAAAACAACACGGTTTTGGATATTAAGAGTCTTTGCACTGATTGGACTTTTGACATTGTAGGTTCCATCTAACTAAGCAAGTGATAAGGAAAACACAGTTTGAATAGATTTTGTTCCCCCAATAACAATGACAACAAATGACCGTTTCTCATTTAATAATCTGAATGGGATAATTTTTTGCTCCACACTGATAGTGATTTTTGGAATTTTGATGACAGCAGCCTTATAGCTTTAGTTATGAGAGCCAATATTTGTAACTGTTATATGAATTTTAACATGGAAACGTTTATGAGGCTCAATAGGGATCAGTAGTGCAGGATAGTTTATATTATTCAACAAGGATCCGTTGGAAGCCGTGGTAGCAGTAATTTTCTCCACTATTGTGTTTTATTTTGTTAGAATCATAACCCAAATTGCAAAGCATTTGTACATAATATTTCTTAGTTATGTCATAACCAGTTCCGAGCTAACACTTGTTGCAAATTAACATTTCCAGATCCATAAGAATACTCGCCTAGAAAATCATAACTACCATTCATCGGCGATGTCAGTTGTAAGAATGAAAAATTATAGCTATAGGTGACCAATATAGATGAAATGATTTGACATATGCAATTGTTGAAAATGATGATGATATTAATAAAAGATTGTTAGAAATAACAATGACATTAATTAGAGTTAGTGTTGTTGTGAATTGAAAAAATAAGGAAGTCTCACATAGGAGGAATATCACACATTAATAGTGTTTATAAGGTGGATGTATAAAACTTGAGGTGTCCTCCAAGAGATACCCTAATTTTGTAAAAGAGGAAACCTCAGGTATGTCACTGATTGTACTAGATTCGATATTGCCTATGTCGTGGGATTATTGTGAAAGATTACATTATCAAAGATTACTTGTCGTCCTTGAAAGCAACATATGGCTATATTTTTGGTATAGGCGGTGGTGTTGTAGTGTAGAGAGAAAGTCCTAAATACATCCAAAAGAATGAGACTATTTCCTATAGATCAATCAGTCACTTATGATGGTAACCCGACCTAAAAGACTAGAGATCCCAAGAATTAGGTTCAATGGGTAATAACAAGTCATAGTGATATGAGATGAACATGATATATCATATATGCAATAAGCATGATTCTTGAAGCGATAAAAGGATGAGATAATAGAAAATCTTAATGAGGTCTATACTCTATGTGGAGTGGAGTACCTAGCTATAAGAGTACTCTTGATAGACTCACATATGTGAATGTAGAAGTGGGGTCGTTTTCTATGAAATTTCGAGGTAGAATTCCTAGAGCTTCACTATATTAGGATACACGTGCATGACCATAAATGCACAGACTTTTGAGAATACACTCAATAAAAAGGTTGTGTATGGGTTTGATGTCAGAGATAGAGATCAAGACTATGAGTCACTCTTCTTGAATCTGAATCTTACTTGCTATACAAAGATTCAAGTCAAGAGACACATTTGTTTATGCACAATCTTATAGAAGCGTCTGACTGACGCTATTTTTGAAACCTTCTTTTTAAATTCAAGTGGGAGATTGTTGGAAATGATGATGATATTAATGATGACATTAATGAGAGTTAATGTTGTTGTGAATTGAAAAATAAGGAAGTACCACATATCAGGGATATGAAACTTGGGGTGTACCCCAAGGGATATTCTAATTTTGTAAATGAGGAAGAACACATGCAAAATTGACCACCACACACATGCACCGCAATCCATTCGGTTGGACTTGGGCTTGGGCTAAGTGGTGTATTATTTTTTAGTATATGAAAAATTAATAAATTATTTATTTATTTTATATTAAACGAATGTTTGCGTTTTTATCTCTTATTGATATATTAATTAGGTAATTGTCCTCCACTGAGTCAAAATTCAACATCTGATCCAGTCTTCCTTCCTTAATTCACACATATGTGTGCCAGGTCAAAAACTTAATCTTTGGTCTCACGCATTTATTGTTGTTCGATCAAAACCCTAAGTTTGGAGCGCATATTTCTGAGGTCAAATACTTGGAGCCCACGTTCTGATGGATCCTTGGTTTTCTTTGATTCAGTTGGGGATTTTCTCTATAAATAGAGGGTTCTCCTCATTTGGAAAAACACACTAAAAACTCTCTGCATTTGAGGCTTTTCTCCACTTCTCTCCCTGTCTTTCTCATTTCTTATTTTTCTTTCGAGTGGTCTTTGTACTATATTACGAGTGGCAACCATCTGACTGCCATATTGAAGGTGTAATTCTAGAACAGTTTTCTACGGTGCAGTAGAACTTCGATAAAATGTATCCAAACTATCTTCGTAGTTGATAGTCTGTCTTGCACAATTTAGACAGTGTCGCGAAACGTCTTAAAGAAAACGATTTAATCCAACCCAATAATATTTTCGGTGACATAAATTGTTTTTAATATTTTTTCGAAACTCAAAAATAACAGCAACAACATGGAGACATGCCATAGAAGTTTGAAAGTATGAAGTATTTCTCATATCTCTTGATTAATGGATCATCATGGATGCTTAATCCATTAGGCGAGTATGCAACCAAGATGTCCATTCTTATATTTGGCTTCATAATTTATGGAACGAGAGGTATTTCAACTTCGAGGTATTTAATGGAATAAGTATAAAATTGAACAAATGCATAGTCTTTTGAATCCAAGTAAAAGGGCTTATTCCTATAAGGTAATACTTCACCCTTATATCTTAACACAAAACAAGCTTACCCTTAACCAACTTTTTGTCTATACAAGTACACAATTCAGGGGTTCTATAATCTCCATGACAACCTTGACCACTACATACACTATTGGAAATAATTAACATACGTAGATAGGCATAGTGAGGATTCCATTTTCCATGGCATTGAATAACACCAATGGCAATACACTACAAGAAAAACACATATTTGTGGCCAACTTTATAAATATTTTGTGGCCGAATAAAACCCTCACAAATTTGTGACCAAAAAAGCCCCTCACAAAGGCTAAAATTGAAATTGGTCATTTTTTGTGGCTGAAAAATCCCTCACAAATTTTTTAATATTTAATTGGATTTTGTGGCTACCTAAGCCCTCACAAAATCACAACATTTTGATTTTGTGAAGGCTTAGGCAGCCACAAAATCCAGTTAAATATTTCTGGATTTTGTGAGGGCTTTTACAGCCACAAAGGATGACTTTTGTGAGGGCCAAATCCGTCACAAAGGATTGACAAGACCAGTGCGTTTGTGGCTGCATAGGCCGCCACAAAGGATTGGGCACGTGGAGTTTGTGGCTGCAAATGCCGCCACAAAAGACGCCCAAATCCAGCTGGATTTTCTGGCCGCTTAGGCCGTCACAAGTGTTTTGACCGTTACCTTTACTGGCGGCAAAGGCCACCACAAATATCAATCTAGTCGTTGCCTTTTCTGACGGGCCAGGCCGCCACAAAAGTGAAGTAGCCGTTGGCATTGTGGCTGCTTTGGCCGCCACAAATGCCCAAGGCCAATCCTATATATATTTCTCACCCTCCTACTTCATTTTTTCACATCCAACTTCTCTCTAAAACCTCATTCTCACTATTCTCTCCTCCTTCTCTCTACACAAAATTACTCTACATTTAAAATTTGGTAAGTATATAAATTATATTATATATGTAATTTTTTAATTTTATTTTTTAATTTGATATAACTAATTAATGTTATTGATTTTTATTTTTGTAGTGTTTGCTAATTATTTCGAAGACTTGCAAGCATCGTACGTGAGTGAAAGCTTGAAGTCAGACGCTACTCGACATCAAGTTAGTATTTTATATATTTTAAATTTAGATTAGTAAATATATATATATATATATATATATATTATTTTTAAAATATAGATTAGTAATATATATATTTAGATTAGTTTTATAAATTTATTTTTAAAAAAATAGGAATGATGTTGGTCTTAATATATTGGTTTTAATATATTAAGATTAGTTTTAAAGTTTCAAACCACAGTTAAAATATATTGGTTTTAATATAATTATTATTTAAAAAATGGGATGATCATCAAGCTACTCTTCATCCTGCTATGCGAGCTACTCTAGTGCAGCGGAAACAATATAAGACTGCAAGTTTTATGAACATCAGTGGTGGCAAGTACAAAGGGCGTGTGCTGGGAGCCGGTACTTTATCATCAACCTTTGTGAAAGGTCCAACCGGCTATATTCAGACTGAGACGTCTTCTTCTTATGCTAGTACGAATCGATCTCATCGTCCGTCGCCGATAGATAATCTTGACCAGTTAAAGGAGCAATGGGCAAGTGAGCAAAAAGAAAGGACACAACAGCTGATACAAGCCGCAATTGATAAATTGAATGAGGAATGGAAACAGAGGTTTCAAGAGCAGCATCAGCAATTTCAGCAGCAACAGCAATTTCAACAACAACAATTTTCATTTCCTCCTGTCTTTCATCAACAGTTCCCGCCTCGGCCTCAATACTTGCATCAACAACCACTTTTCCAGCAGCAACAACATTACTCTCAATACTCCCAGCAGCAACAACCGCCTCCAAATTTCTAACAGCAACACCAGGATCCTTCGAACTCTGCCTTCCAGCAACAGCAGCAGCCAATGTTTCAGCAACAACAATATTTTCATAATTATCAGTATGCTTCATCATCTTCACATCAACTTCCTCAACCTCAACCAGATCATCAAACTGCATACCGACCGACTATGCCAACAGCTGGGTTGATCAGACCAGATTTAAATCAACCTCAGCCAGCTAGGGCTCCTCCTTCGACTACTGGTGGTGCCATTGAAGATGAAATTCAATTTCAAAGCATGATGTCTCCTCCAACACAAATGCATAATACTTTTGAGGGACTTCTTTCGTCGGGTATGAATGCAGGAAATAATGATGGTGGGAGTGAAGCTGATCAGACGAATTATTATGATGATTGATGTGATTTGAAGAATTTGAAAATATTATTTTTGGGTTGTAAGACATTATTTGTTAATTTTGGGTTTGTAAGACATTAATTGTTAATTTTGGAATGCATGTTTTATTTGATTTTGTCATAATTGCTATAGCTAGCTTTAATTATTATTAATATTATGTTTTTATATATAATATTTATTTTAATTTTAATATTTAATTTTAATATTTAATATTTAATTTTAATATTTAATATTTAATATTTAATATTTAATTTTATTTAAATTTTAATTTAATTTTAATTTAAATTATAATTTATTTATAATTTAAATTAATGTTTAATTATAATTATAATTATTAATTTAAATATTTAAATATTTAAATATTTTATTATTAATAATTTAAATATTTTATATTAATTTAAATATTTTATTATTCAAATTAATCTTTAATTTAATTATTAATATTTATTTTTAATTTAAATATTTTATTTTAAATTTTTAATTATATTAAGATTAGTTTATTATATATATATATATTAAATTTAATTTATAATCACATTATATTTCAAATTTAATTTAATTATAATTTAAATTTTAATATTATAATTATATTAATTTATTATATATAATATTATAATAAACTGTTTATTTTGAATTAAAAATTAATTTATTAATTACGTTGGCATTTGTGACGGCCAAAAGCCTTCACAAATGTCCAGTCAGCAAATTCAGCTTGGCATTTGTGGCGGCCAAAAGCCCACACAAATGCCCAGTCAGCAATCCTTTGTGGCGGCCAAAAGCCCTCACAAACGTCTAATCAGACAAATTCAGCTTGTCCTTTGTGGCGGCCTATGCCCTCACAAAGGCAGACTTTTGTGGCTGCAAAAGTTCTCACAAATGCTTGTCTTTTGTGGCTGCAAAAGCCCTCACAAATGTCAACCTGTTTCAGGCACTTTGTGGCTGCAAAAACCCTCACAAAATTTTGTGACCAGCTTCTTTGTGGCTGCCAAAAGCTCTCACAAAAGCCACCTTTATGGCTGTTTTTTTCCCTTTGTGAGGGCTTTTGGCACTCACAAAATCCATCTATTCTTGTAGTGATAGGATCATTCATAAATTGGGTCTCCAAGAAGTAATGATGTCAACTCGATCAACAATAGCAAGACAATATTAGCCCACTCTTTATTCTCTTCCACCTGCTACTGGTGATGTATGGGTTATATGACCAAAATTGTCTCTTGCATTCTCCTCCCCACCACCAGAGTTCTCATACCACCTCACTCCAATCATCTTCTTGTTGCAATTAAAGTTACCACTCTCTACACAAACACCTCAATTTTTAACTAAAACATGTAATGTGATATGTTTTATATATAACATGAGATATGATATTATAATTTATAATGATTAATATCCATAAAATCGTAATAAAACTCTCTAAACATTTATTTTTTTTTTTTGTTGGTATTTTAATTGACATATAAATAACTAATATACGTAGATATTTTTATATCATAAAATTGTATAACACATCATTTAAAATATATCATTTTTTATAAAAATTTAAAAGAAGAATCAAAATTTTCGACCTTTAAAATGAGGACTCAAAACTGCAATTAAACCAAAACAATATTATGCTTGCCAATTGTTCGAATATGTGAAAGGATGAATAATTAGCTCAAACCCATGTATTTATATCCACAAGACAATTTACATAAATAGAAATATATTAAAATGATAAAAAGTATTTAGCTTAAATATATCATTAGTACATGCAAACTGTAAGAAATTTGATTTTAATTCCTACAAAATAATATTTTTAGTTTAAATCCTTGTAAAATACAAACATTTTCGTTTTATTCCTTAATGCTTAACGCCGTTAATTTTTTAACAGTTGAATTACTAATTTCTTTCAACTTAGTCTCTGCAAAATTCAAGAAATTTGGTTTTAGTTCCTACAAAATGCAAAAAATT
The DNA here is from genome assembly GCA_037974775.1 of Cicer pinnatifidum. Lineage (NCBI taxonomy): Eukaryota > Viridiplantae > Streptophyta > Magnoliopsida > Fabales > Fabaceae > Cicer > Cicer pinnatifidum. The sequence continues at coordinate 50,649,665 of JBBPBR010000007.1, forward strand.
TGATTATAGTCCCTACATAATGAAAAAATAGTCCCGTGTATGTTTTTTTACGAAAAATTATTAGTGTATTATAATTATTATCATTTTTATTTAAAAGATCTTAAAAAAAATATAAATTTTGACTAAATGATTAATGATAAATATTTATCTCATATGATTATAAATGTTTCATTTATAAACAAACAACGAGAAAATATTATTATTAGTATATTATAATTGTTCTTATTTTTATGTTGATAATATAAATAAATAAATAAAC
>JBBPBR010000007.1:50661021-50682600 GCA_037974775.1 Cicer pinnatifidum
TGAGTAAAACCTAAGCAAGTAAAAAAAATGAAAATTTCTATTGTACATTCAACATGCAAAAAAAAAATATTTATTTTTCTAAATTTTTATTATTAATTATAGAAGATATTAATTTTTTTTTTGCGATAAAATATTAATTTAATACTTACTATTAAATATTTTAATTGATTGATTAATTAATATGTTTTACTATTAAATCAATATGTTTTACATGTGTTTGAAACTTTTATTTATCATATATTATGTAAACAACATAATTCCTATTTTTTATAAATAAATCTATAATAACACACACACACATATATATATATATATATATATATATATATTATTATTATTAATCTATATTTTAAAAATAATATAAATATAACTATAATATCACATATATATTTACTAATCTAAATTTAAAATATATAAAATACTAACTTGATGTTGGGTAATGCTGTGTAGTGTCTGACTTGAAGCTTTCATGTACGGAGCTTACAACTCTTTGAAGTAATTAACAACTACTGTCAAAATAAAAATTCAATAATATTAATTACATAAATAACTTCAAATCAAAAATAAAAATAAAAAACTACATATATAATATAATATAAACTTACCAAAATTGAAGCAAGCTTGGACGAATATTTTTTGTAGAGAGAAGGTGGAGAGAATATTTAGAAGGAGGGTTTAGAGAGAAGTTAGAAGTAAAAAATGATAAGAGGAGTGGAGTAATATATATAGGATTTGGTTGATCATTTGTGGCAGCCAAAGCAGCCACAATGAGCAACGGATATGTGGCGTTGCCTAAACGGTCAAAAATGTAGGAATTTGTGGCGGCTTGGGCGGCCACAATTAGCAACAGTACTTTGGGTGTTGTGGCGGCCTTTGCCGCTACAAAATGTAACGGTCTAAAACTTTGTGGCAGCATGAGCGGCCAAAAAATGCAACGTTACTTTAGTTCTTTTGTGGCGACCTTTGCAGCCACAAAAGGTAACGGTCTCAGACTTTTGTGGCGGCCTATACAGCCACAAATTGTCATGTCACTTCAGGATTTTGTGGCGGCTTTGACCCTCACAAAATTTAAATTTTGTGTCTGAAAAAGCCCTCACAAAAATCTTAAAAATTTAAGTGGATTTTGTGGCTGCTTAAGTCCTCACAAAATCACAACGTTTGTGATTTTGTGAGGGCTTAGACAGCCACAAATTCCACCTAAATTTTTAAGAATTTGTGAGGGTTTTTTCAACCACAAATAAAGACCAATTTCAATTTTTGTATTTTTGAAGACTTTTTTTGGTTACTAATTTGTGAGGGTTTTTTTCGGCTATAAAATATTTATAAAATTGGCCACAAATTAGGATTTTTCTTATAGTGTTAATTACATTAGCTAATTGATTATTGTAACAATCTAACTAACCTCTCAAACTAACTTAAAAAAACAGTAAGAGAGATTAATAAAACTAAATTACAACAATTCATTTGTGTAAAATAATTGACTAGCAAATATAACTAATTAACTAATCAACAAATTAAGATATGTAACACTTACAAACAATTAAATTATATTTTTTTAATTATGATCATATGCTCTTTTTTAAAATACAAAAACCGACAAATAGTTTTTTAATTCATAAAAATAATTGTTAATTTATTAATTTAAAAAACAAATATAATATATCAAATTGAATTGAAAAATGTATCCTAAATGAGCCCAAAAAATATTGATAACATACTAACATGTATGAACCGAAATTTAAAAAGGAAGACTACGGTGACTATATCAATAAAAAAGATTGAGGAAAATCAATCATAAATAAAAATGAAAAAAAATTAAAATTTCAGTCGAGTATAACCATATTCTGGAAAAATAAAATCTAAAATCTGAATTATAAATACATTTTATAAATACAGTAATAGGTCTTAGACTATTGACAAAGTGTAGTTTTAATTTTCAAAGTAAATGAAATAGTGGATAAGAGAGGAAGGGAACAGAGGTTTTCGTGCAAGTTTCTATGAAGTTTCGGTGTGAGTCTAAAAATATGATATTAAAAAGAAGCTTACCTTTCTACCTTATTATTTATTAAGAAAACTAAAGATATATAAATTTGCCACTCACTTAGCATACCCCGTCTACTTATGTATCTGAGATAATTATAAGAGGTAGAGATGATGGAAAAGATAAAGATGGTGCAAAGAGTAGTAGCGGGTTTAACGCTTTTGTTGGGGTTTTTGGGAAAGCTGATATTGAATTTGAGGGGGCAGAAGCAAAGAGCGTCTAATCCTGAGAAGCTGCAGATGATAATCAGATCTGATCAATTAATGGATACATCTTCATCTTCATGTTCGGATCAGATGGAGGATGATGAGAGGTACGGGCTGAGATGGAGGTTGGCTGTGGAGAAAAACAATAATGTGACCCCTTGGAAGACGGTCCCACTTCGTTGTTACAACCATCTTCATAATTACATGACTGGTGGCCAGTATGACCTTGACCTCAATCTCATCGTCCGCCAAATTCTTCTTTATGCTTCTCAGATTCCTCTTCCTACTGATGCTTTTGATGCTTGGATTTTGGACGTCGATGACACTTGTATCTCCAACATTTCTTATTACACAGATAAGCGATTTGGGTATGTATGTATGTATTTATGTATATTGCTTAATTCATTCATCTACATATGTATGTTTACTTAATAATTTCAATTCAATACTTATTAGATGCGACCCATTTGATTCAACCATATTCAAGGAATGGATCATGAAGGGAATGTGCCCCGCAATTCCAATCGTACTTACATTGTTTAAAACTCTGATAGACAAAGGATTCAAAGTCTTCCTACTTACTGGTAGAGACCAAGCAACACTCGCCAAAATCACTACCAACAATTTGCATAACCAAGGATTCATCGGCTATCAACGCCTTATTTTGAGGTAATTAAATATTACAGTAAGCTTTTTCTTTTTTCATTATACTAAATTATTTCAAACTCCGTCTATAGCTAGCGACCTATTATGCCACGTAAGCGCTGATAGCGACTCCTACCTACGCTAAATACCAATAAATAAAATATTTCATTGACTTTATAATATAGGCTAAATTACATCTGCAGTCCCTTAACTTAATTTCAGTTAACGTTTTAGTTTTTATCTTTTTTTTTTAGTTGATCTTTTATTTTAATTTTAAGTGACAATTTGATATTTTATGTTTTAAAATTTTAACAATGTTATCTTTTTTCATACAAAAATTCAAAAAAATCTTCAAAATTTTCGACCAAAACCCATAAAATTAATAATCATCTTCAATATAATGCAAATTTTATCAAATTCATAACTCAAATATTCAAATACACTCATATTTTCATCTCCAACAACATCAAATAAAAAATGAAAATATGAGTTTATTTCAAGATTTAATATATGAATTTGATTAAATTTGTATTTTATTGAAGATGATAATGAATTTTATGGGTTTTATTTGAAAAATTTGATGAATTTTTTTTGAATTTTTGTAAAAAAAAAGAACAACATTGTTGAAATTTTAAAATATAAAATATCAAATTATCACTTAAAATTAAAATAAAAGTCGTATTTAAAAGAAAAAAAAAAAGATAAAAGACTAAAACGTTACCTAAAATTAAGTTAAGATAACATATTACACATGCGCAGAAAAAGATGACCTGAGAAATGTTGTAAATATTTGTATATTACACATGCGCAGAAAAAGATGACATGAGAAATGTTGTAAATATTTGTATGATTTAATATTTATTACAGGTCTTTTTTTGTAAATGGACATGATGTGCCGGTGCACCACATTAGTTAATAAATCTACTCATATATGACGTTGCTAAACACTCAAGACATGAGACAAAACAGGTGGCGTAATTGATGGTGTGAAAGTCGATTCTATATATTTTGACGTTGCGTAACTTCCTAGAACAACTGCTCCAATTAATCGTCTCTATCCGCTCAATATCTATTCTAATATGTCGATGCATGCCCTTAACTCCCAAAAATATAAAAATAGGGCTCTCTTTTATCCCAAAAGCATAATGAATAGAATTTGTACCGAAATTCGTTTCATAGCATCTTAATCAGGATAAGAGACTTTGGCCGGTTGATTGGAAGTTTAATACGATAGGATGAGATTCAATTAAATTACAACACACGACAATAACCATCATCAAAAGCATTGGCATTTGGTTTCTGCATTATCTAAATTATTTTAAGGAAAATGTTTTAAGTGTACACCCAAACACCTACTTTATCATTTATTTGAAAAACAAAAATAGAGACAATGATATGTGATAAGAAGAAAAAGATTATAAAAAAAAATGTTGAACGAACATATAAAAATTTAGAGAATAAAAATTTAAAGTGTATAAATATAAGAGTTGTCATCTGAACACAGTATAAAATACAACTCAAATCTGTGTGGTGTTGAAATTGAGAACAGAAAAAATATATAAGTTCAAAAATTGTAGATAACGATGGTGTTATATACAGTGTTATTATCATAATTTGTGTCCAGAAAACATTTCCGGTTGTTTGAACGGACAGTGAATACATGAAAATTCCTCCTACAAAGCAATGTTGTCCGAGAAGGATTTCCATATGGGCGAATTTTCTAGTGGGATTCTTTTTATATTGGAGATATGGCTTCATATTTTTTCAGAGATATGCATTTGTTTATTCACTCCATTCCTGAAATTCCCGTTTGACAATGAAGGGGGAAAAACACAGTAGACTTAGTCAACTCTAAACTTCTTTCCTAACTTGCGGTTTTTTCTAACTTAAAGTCTACAATGAACGCTAACAAGTGACAATGCTTTCGTATGTTTCCAAGTCAATGTCTGTGTGTTATATATGCAATGCAAATTCAATAAAGAAAGTATTTTGTAACCTTCCTCTTAATTTACTTTTCGTCTTGGTTAGCAGTGGCAGATAGGACAACTAAAGGACAATCACTTTTTTAAAATGGATTCTCTAACCTTTTGGAGTTGTGATTGAAAAAGTCTTACTTAACCAGCCAACCTCAATAATATTTAATTATTATCATAAATAAATACATAATAATAGATTGGGTCGTCGATTTATGCGAAATATGTAATGCTTTATAATGATGGGTGTGAACGCTTAACCTTAATAGTAGTAATTGATTTTGGCAGGAATGCGCAATACAGAGGACAAAGTGCAGTAAAATACAAGTCGGCAATACGGAAGGAGATAGAAGAGCAGGGATATAGAATATGGGGGAATGTAGGAGATCAGTGGAGTGATCTCCAAGGAGAGTGTTTGGGCAAGCGTACTTTCAAGCTCCCCAATCCTATGTATTTCATTTCTTGAATGCCACTTGTCTTGTGTACTCAACAATCCAAGTGACTTTTGGACAAATCAATATCACTTGTTGCCTTATTATCATGGATAATACTACATCTATCTTTAGAATAAATTTCTTCAAATAATACATACAAGTTTCAACTAGGTTCCTTTACAGTTTTCCCCCTCCCAAGCATCACAATGTGGTATATACTCTGTTCTAAATTATTACAGTTAAAAAAGATACTGCAAAAAGTGCATTTTTGACGTCCGATTATCCGAACTAAACAGCCTTTGCCATAAATATATATATATATATATATATATATATATAAACAAAATAAGTCCTACCTATTTCAACTTGATACGGTATAGATCTAAAACATTCGCTCCAGAAAATAACAAGTACTATCTATTCTACATAAACAAATGCCACATACATGGATGGCAGGACATCTTTATGACATTCATTCATAGTTCCAACTGCACTGCATACCTTAGGCAAGGGAATACAAATGCTTGTGACAAACATGTAGTAAAAACAATCCAGCCTATGCTAAACTTATAAATCTTTACTGAATAACCATTGACACTTGACATATCATATCCCCACAAAACTTGGTCGACTTGAGGACCTAAAACTTCACCCATCACTTGTATATTCCACACTTCTACGGAAGTTATTGACACAAGAATAAATCCAATAAATGTATAAGTTTACATGAAAAAGACTGATCTGAACAAGCCTATTCTCAATATCCAACATAATTATTTTATCATTTTCTTTTTAAAAATATTTTCACCATTGCTCCCTGTTGTTTTAGACGAAAAATGTTCGATAAAAGGGGATGAAAAACCATCAGAATGCTAGCCAGCAATAATTGTTAGCCTAATTCTTTCATAGCTGCATTGATTGAGATGTACTGGAAATTATTCCCAGCAATGAATTGCTGGAAAACAAAATACCGATCTAAGACAACGAGGACCCCTTTCATCTACCAGTTTTTGCTCGCTTCATTCCACTAGAATTAAATGGAGATACACTACCACTTGGCCCAGGACTCTCTTCTCCCAAATTCGAATTCAGCAATGCCAATTCCCGCAACTGCTGCCTCTTGATGAAGTCCTGTGACTCATCCTGCATATCACACACCAGAGAAATGTATATCACATACCAGAGAAAGTAAATGTATAATAAGACTTTGGGAAATGCTAACAAGTGCCCCAAGGACAATTTAATCTTGAAAGTGGTGCATTCAACTCTTTGAAATTTTAAATTTTGATCTTTTCCCCACAATACTTTACTTTTATTTCCTTTTTTAGCTTTTCAATAAGTGCCCTTTGGGCACTTGTTAGCATGACCCTATGACTTTTCACAACAAAGATTAATCAACAAAATGATTACAATATGGAAGTTTTGATGTACTTGATTTCAACAATAACATGGTTGTGTCAGCGTAGATATTGTTAGTACATACTAGAAAGCTCGAGAAAATTGTAAATTGTTTAGATTGCACAAAAAAGTTTAACTTGATATTTTCCGTGAATTTGAAGTGCTGGTTTAAGGTGATTTGAACAGAAACTTCATTGAAAAGGGGAAAGGTATTCCATCTGGTCTCGAAATGAATCCTAATAAATCAACTTTTACTCACTTAAAGTCCAAGGCAAACTTTAGAGTACAAATACAAAATGTGAAGCCTTGGAAGAGAAAACAAAAGGAGTGACCGTCAATAATCACTTATAGTATAGGCTGGGAACTTTTGTTCCTGACTTCAATGAAACAAATGATATCACTCGTATCCACATAATTAACTGACAAATGTATATCTTTGAACATGCTTCCTTACTTTTGCCTTGGAATTCTAAAGCTTTTAAATATGTCTAAACCATCCTGGATCGGTATCTTAATATATAATGGTCTTAAAACAAAATGAAGCAGAATACTAGCCACCTCACACAACCTAACACAGAGAGAAATTAATACATGCAGTGAAGGAACTTACCACAGGTTTGAGCAATTCTTCTATAATTTCCTGAGCCTGCCTAAGCCTTATCTCAACAATATTAGCAGGTAAATCAGCCTCAATCAATAAGTGGAGTGGCTCATTGAGATGCTCATATCCTGGTCGTCCTCTTAACTTTTCTTCCTTAAGATTGAAAGGAGAACAATCTCAGATTCTCAGTTTTTAAACAAAAAATACACATACTCAGAACAATAGAAAGAAGCATAGTTTTTTATACACAATATACAATACTAAACCTGGAAAATTATATCAAGATCTACATTACCTTGTCTGGATCCTTTATTGACCCCTTTCCTCTAATAAACACCCTGCAACCTGTAGTAGCTTCTACCCGTTTCAGAGAATTGCCTCTAGGTCCCAGAAGTCTTCCAACAAAGTTGAACTGATGCAATATATTTAAATTAATTCTAGTTGATCAAACCAGGAAAGATAAAAGACTGTGGTCTAACAAAGTAAATAATTTTCCATTATTGAACTAGAATTGACATATGAGCTTACATTAGGGTATGTGTCAACTGGAATTTCCAAGCGCAAAATCCTTTTAACAGTATATGAACTAGGACTTGCAGGCGCACCTTGCCAGTCCATTGTCATTCCAGGAGTTCCACAAAATCTCTGCTTTGCAAATTAAAGTAAGGTAACTTAGATGTTTAAAAGCTCATATAGTGTAGAAAAAGAACAAGCTGAAAAACAAGGACAAATAATTAAGGGGCCATTACTTTGTGAAAACATTTTTTATTTTCATTTCAAAAAATGTGTGTTAATTTTATTGGTTAGCAAAAAAGTGAGACTTTTAAAATGAACAATTGTCTACATTTCTAGAAACAACGAAAATGTCGAAGAGTTGTTTCATTATTTGCATAAATGCATCTTCATTAAGTAGCATTTCATCTGTCTTTATATAACAATGGTTCACTTCAAAAGTTTCTCATCAAGGTAAAGTGAACACATAAGAAAATGAAAACACGGTGTTTTCACAAAGTAAGCGGGGCAAAAAACAAAATTTGTCACATGAATAATTTGAGGATATAAAGTTCAGATGTAAAGATAAATAATTGACTAGAAGTCACCTCCTGCTGAAGACTGTTCCATCCACCCAACCCTGTCCCAGTGACATTTGACATGAGGTTTGAAGAAGCCATGGGACTAGGGCTTCTATGTCGCAGTCTGTCAAAGTCACCAAAACCTTGGTTGGACAAAATTGCAGAAACTCTTAATATTTCTGCACGTAGAGAACAAGTGTAATGAGAAACATGTATGTATTATTGAAAATAATAATAAATATTAAAGACTGAACATAAAAATATATATATTGTGAAATGAAACTGGATCAGATCATATATTATTGACCTGAGGACATCATTTGCAATGAACTTGTCAAAGACCTTCTCTCCTAAAAGCTTAAGCCAATGCACTTAAATGGTTTTATATCTCTAACAAAGATATCAAGTGATGTCCTATCTTGAGTCTTGACAGATACAGTACAGCCTATACAAGGCCTATGCTTCTCTAAGCAAGATCTACTGCAGTCAACTGTCCCAAAATTAAGGTACCAGTACAGTAGATTATAACCTTGCATAAGAATTGAACACCAAGATATTCTTAACAAGGTTCGAAAAAAATGGTCAACAACTACAATTTGGGACACTAGATCAAGGTTAAGCATATCTCTGCAATTGTAACTCAACCGCAATTGAGGCAGCATCAACAGCATTTGACTGCAATTCTATGCAATTAGAGGATCGGAAGTTAAAAAATATTGATTTTAAAATGAGGCTACTTTAGTCAGTCTGACCTCTCCCTATAACGAATCTTTTCTAAATTTCTTCTCCTGCTGGCATCCTTAACATCTACATAAGGATTTAGGTCATTTTTGTCATCTATTCCCTTCCCCCTCATTAAGCTTAGTACAAGGCCGAAAAGAAGTGATAAAGATATTTGGACAACTTGATCTATTAAAACCAATTCAAATACTTGTAATCTGAGATTTTGAATAAGCAGTGAATGAGAAAGCAGAATGAGCGTAGTTGATGTTTGGAAAATGAAAAGTATGAAGGTACATTATGCAAAAGAGAGGATCTCGAATGGAAGAGGGAGTAATTTGGGGGCGAAGAGTGTAGTGTGAGTGTGAAGTGAAATGAGGGGAAAAGGGGGGCGATCTGGGTATATGGATAGTAAAGAAGAAGATAGATCGAGAAAGAAGAAGAAGAAGAAGAAGAATAAGAGGTAAACCTTGATTCAAGAGACGACTGGAGTTGGGAAGGACTTTGATGAAGGGTCCAAGTTTCTGATACTCTGCCAGCAACTCCGACAGGTACTGACTGAAAAGTTGAAAGCAAAAAACAATTAGAATCAATCAGGTGAATCAAAGCACACAATTGTAATATTGTCGTAATAGTGTGACGAAAATTTTAGTACTAGATACCTGTCCATGTCTGGAGCTGTGATTGGAGTTGTTCTAATCTGAGGAGAAGCAGCTCTCACGGGAGAGAAGTTGGGATTATACAACCCTGACATGATGCCTCTCAACCTCCTCCTAGGTTTAGTTTTATTGCTAGTATTGCTCTGCTTCCTTCTTCTCTTTACTACTACTAGTACTTGTGTTTTCTATTCTACCCACAAAAACCAATCAGTAATTAAAAACCTACTGTTATCTCTTTTTCATTTATTTTTTTTTACAATCAAAATTTACTATAATGGAATAGAATTAAAAAAAATTAATAATTATCACAAAACTTAGAGAATTGACTAAAATGAAAAACACCACCTAAATTAAACTAACATTAAAACAAAAAAAATTCATTTTAATTTTTAACGAATATATATATATATATATATATATATATATATATATATATATGGGGAAAATCACACCAAGTCAATTGTAGGGGAGAAGATATTGTAATTATACAATAAACAATTGTAAATTTATTATAATTATAAATATTAATTTTCTCACTTTACACTTTAGATGCTTTATAGGATCTAAATAAAACTTATTTCATTTCGTTAAAAATTTAATATCGTTAAAAATTTAATATTTAATACATGTAAGGATATAATGATAACACCAGGGACTAGTTGTATATGTAGCTACTTTTGCTAAGTTTTGAGCAACCACATTTGTTTTCCTTTCAAGGTGTTTTTGGTCGGTGAAGTAAATATAATATCTTAGATGAAATGTGTTTGATTTATCATAGGAGAGAGGGAAACAAAACTCTTCAAAAATTGATTTTTACTCCTTTCTATTTTGAAGGATCCAAAGGAGAGAAGAATGACTCAATATAACTAAAAAATCATTTAAAAATTCTCTTTTCCATTGAATCAAACATAAAACCAGTAAAAATCATTCTTACCCCTTTTTTGAACAAAATCCATATCTATTTCCCTTCCACTTGAGAATTCTGCATGAGATTTTTTGAAATAGAGACTAAGTAAAACTCTACAATTATATAATATAGCACTAATTTCAATTAGAATAAATGATAAGGAAAAACAACTATCTACCACAAATTTAGAATTCAACTAAAAAATAACATCCTTTGACATTTAGTTCCATTATCCACAAACAAGTTTGATATTGATCCAAAATTCTCTTTGTGAATAGATGATTGGGGTAAGGAACACAGAGTTTTTGCATTTATGAATGTTTCATTCTCGCCTCTTAAACATAACTCAATGTCAATAATATTTTGATCTATGGGAAAGAGACATCGATTTTACATTTGAGAAAATCAAAATGCGGTTTAGAACACCAATCCTACTAGAAGACAAATGATTGGAATTACCTTCATAATTTTCTCCACGAGCTTTGCTTCATTATTCTAGAGTAGCAATACCATGCACGAACTATAATGATATATTAATTTTCGTGAACATAATATGGAATCTTCTGGTCCCGTTCATACCAAATAGACCACAACATGACATGACAAAGTATGCCTCACATTATTCGATAAATGTTGCATAGTTGAGAAGACAAACGAAGGAAAATCAAGTTCTCAATCTCAAACTTTGAACCATCTCTCACATTTAAACCTCTTGTCCCACAATCACACTATGAGGAATGCAGACACTCAAAAAAAGTATTTGAAGTTGTTTCTAACTCATTCAAAGACCGAACACAATGATGAAGACATGTAACTCCCTTATGTTGTAAATCCATGTGAGTTATGAGTACATTGCAACACATTTTTCAAAGAAAACATCTAATTTTATGAGGTACTTTAAGCTTCCACAAATATGTTGAATGCTCTTCCACTTTAAGATTATGCATATATGAGGGATTCCATGCAAAAAGTATAATTTAACTACATTGTTAGATTGTCATCCTTCTGCAGTCCCAAACAATATAGTCTTCAAGAACAAAAAAAAAAAGGAAGTATGGACACTTCAGTAGCAATTGAATGATTAAAAATTTGATAGACTTTCGACACATCCCACTCTCTTATAGTTGTAGCACAAAATTCACTTAGATACATGTTAGCATAAAAGAATATGTTCATCCTAACGGACAACCAAAAAGTCCAACTTTAACCAATAATCACTTTAATGTTAAATACTACTTTGCACTTAAATATAAAACTTAGTTTAATATTTAAGTCTTAAGTTTATTTTAGATTTCAAGTTGATCATTTATGTTTAAAATATTTCAAGTTTACTCATCATGTTAATAACAATGAGATAAATTCATCTATTCTATAAATATAATCTTTGACACTGGGTAAAATATACATGACGTTTCAAGACTTTAATATTTATAAATTTAATATCTTACCTCGAGACTTTTTTTATAACCACTTTTTTAAAATTCTATTGAAATCGCAATTGAATACACCCTCTAATATTCTATGTTTTATCTTTTTTGTTTTAGTGTAATTATTTAATTTTAACAATTTATGTTATGGGTAGCATCTTTCTTGAAGAATTTAGCGGGTAGAGGAAATAGATCAAGGCCCATTATGTTGGGATGGGCTTGAATTAAAAAGTATTGTAAGAGGGAGGAGTTGGGGTGAGTAATAAAAGAAGAAGAAAAGGATAGCGGTGTTTGTTGTGAAGAAAGGAAGGAAGAAAGAAAGATGGCGTTGCATTGGTTGGAAGCTGTGCTACCTCTTGGAATCATTGCTGGAATGCTTTGTGTAATGGGAAACGCTCAGTATTACATCCACAAAGCTGCTCACGGCCGAGTTTGTATTTTTTTTGTTTTTAATTTATTAGTTTTCTCTATTTTTTAATTAATTAAAAATTTGATTGATGAATGGATGTTTCAATTCAGCCTAAGCACATCGGTAACGACTTGTGGGACGTCGCCATGGAACGAAGGGACAAGAAGCTCGTCGATCAAGCTTCTGCCGCTTCAAATTAAATCAATCAGGTACCAAACCCCCTTTTATCACATCTATTATTTCTCAATCCCTCAAAATTAAATATCTTTTCTTTTTTCTACAATTATTATGTGTTGGATCTGACATCTTTCCATATTCGAATTTCAATTATGTAGTTTTATTTATATTAGAGTTTCACGCCAAAAATCTATCATCTGTGTCCTTCGTTCACTGCAACCTCAATTACCTCATAAATCTGATTATTTTTTTTTAATCATAATTAATGATTTATCATGTCACGCACTCACTTATGCAAGAGCTGTTTGAGCTTTAAGTATACCATTTACTTTTGCGTTGAGATTTAACATCTTATATTAGAGGAATAGGGGACAGCAAGAATTATTCTCTAAACCACCTAACCAGGGAGGTTCTGTTACCATATAAATTGAGTATCTCAAAAGTTTAAACTATTTGGTGAAGACACACAAATGTCTTTTATATTTTATTATTATACCTCTAACATAAACAAGGTTATTTCATTGATTGTGTATTTAGAGGGTTTTCTTTGTTGGAAATTCAGAATCTGAAGGATTGGCAAGATAAATCTCCTTGATACCCCTTTCTTTTGCTCTACTTTTTTGTTTTTTTCAAATCGGTTTGAACCTTTTGCTTTCCTTCTTTTGGTCAGTGGTTTTTTTAGGAGCATATCCTTTGCTTCTTCTATGAAACATCCTTTTATTGAGAGAAAAAACATTGCAATTTTTGTGACTACAACGTAGAAATTATTAATATGTTAATTTTATAGTGGCTAGGACCAAAAGCGTGAATGGAGAAATTATTTGCAAACATTGTCCACAACGTAGAAGATAGAGACAAAAGAGTTCCATCCATTGATCAGTATGTCAAGGAGCTTGAACGTATGAACTATGAGAAAATTGTATTTTTAATTTACTAAATTGTCTTTTATTTTTAATGTAATGCTGGATCTACGAGGACTTACCTGACATATGTAAACGAGGTGATAGTGTAAGGTTTCCTGAACATACTCCAAGAGCCTATAGGTGGACCACAAAACATATTGTTGAAAGCGGGTTGCTATCATATCAATGGAGGCTTGGTGATATTTTGCTTGAGGATGTTGTGTTTACCCCCTTACGATGATGACCGAGTCAATCATCCTTTTGAACTAACGACGATGCTCTTAGGCTACGTTGGTTGGGGTGAAGTTTTAGTCCCATTTCTACCTGAGTGATATCTTTGACAATTTGGCCACATTACATGCATTTCGTGTGACGTTCCTTTGGTGACAACTAGTATAGATTGGAAGTGGTATAATATTTTGAGAGCATGTATAACGACCATTCAGAGTTTTTAGTCTGTAGTGACGTTTTCTGGTGAGGTATTTGAGAACTATTATGTCTGGTACTTAGATGTTTCACATCATCTGATCTTCCCTCATGCTCCACCTGCTACTCCACCTACCACTCCACATGTTCCATCATCTTCTTCACAAGCTAGTCCATCTTCTCCACGAGACACTAGAGCATCTGTGCTTTACAGAGGGCCATATTAATGGCGAAGTTCATGTGATATTAAGTGAGTTACTCACATGTTTCAGAGATACCATTAGTAGATTGTGTTAATATATTTTGCATCATGAATATAATTCTCGCTATGGATATGTTTATGTTCGATCAATTATGCAACTAATATTTTATTTCTCCAAAATAAACAAATAACCAACACAAAGCTTCACGGCTACAAACTAATCTTCATTTAATGAAACACAAGATGATTTGATAAATGTTGGATCTATGTGTTTCTAATGCTTGAGATGTCCTTCATAAGCTATTTCTCATGCCTTCAAACCATCACTACAAAAGTATCTCCATTTATATGAGGTAAGTGACAAAGGATAACCAAACTAAATTTTTATCTGCTCCAATGAAGTATTAAAAATAAGTTACTTTTTAACATTACTTTACCATAAATTTTACCTGTACCTAATGATCTTCATCGACAAATTTAGTTGCTATTAAAGAATTATGAGAAGAATCCCTTGATGGTGGTTCAATCAACGAAAAGAATGTCATATTCAAATTAGAGACAATGACACCATAACAATATTATATCTTGTCGTTATCACGTAATTCATCTCTAGTATAGTCATCAACTTTACTTTTTCTTGAACATCAAAACTAGATATCTTCAACGAGTTCCACACTTTTTCAACATTGTCATTGAAAACATTGAAATAACGAACTTGATGTAGATTGATCTCCTTTTCCAAACATGTCTGAACTAAGGGACAAATTTCTTCACTCCAACCTCATAATGTTGCAACGGCATGATAACCACAATTTCCATTAGGCTGGACATCTACTATGTCATTGATATACTAATGAATACAAGTAGGAAAATGTTTCTTAGATGATTGCTCTGCAGAACGCTGATATGATTGCTTTGCAGAACATTGAGATGATTACTTTTGATATCTCTGAGAAGTATCAACATACTCCTAATATGTAGGATCACGAGGAACGTCAAATTCTTTTTTCTTTTTTAATTATTTTTAGTAGCTTATTTGATTTTTTCTTTATCAGGTGGTGGATACATTGTTGTTGTATATGAAAATACAAGTTTATGCACCTTTGACATGAATATTCTTTGACAAAAAATATCTTGTGTCTTCATGTATTCTTTCATTGTCTCCTACTCTTCTAATAAGTCATATTGTAATAAAAAAAATTATGCTCCAAATCTACAAATATGCTAACTCACAAGCACAAAGCAACCCATGAGTTGTTTTGATTGAGCAACCACATTTTGTTTTGTCAATAACTACCATATTTACTTTCTTTAATTGTTTATCAATTTTTTTTCCATACATTTCCTTGAACAAAGTGATGCAATTTGTGATAAAATGGTGAATTACATTTGTGGTTAATATCAATAACGATTTTTTGAAAAGACGTTTTGTTGAGCAACTTTTACATCATATTTCTAAAATTAAATAAGTCTTAAATTCAACATCATATTCACATCCATCTCAACTTTTACATAAGTCTTCATTACTAGTTTGCAACATGTTTTTCAATCTCCAATGAGCAAAACTCAACTCTACAAATAAATTAAATGACTCAAATTAAAACAAATCACATAAATGACTCAATCACATTTCTAAAACAAATCATAATTTAAAAATATATGTTGGTCGTTGTATTCCTTAAATTCATCACTTTATTGGTCTAAAAAATGACAAATCTTTCTTTGTAAGGCGTGAACCATGAGTCTGTAATATAATCAACAAAAATAATTATATTGGCACACACTAACTTTGCAAGTGATGATCATACTCCTCCAAACTAGTCAATTATACAATCTTTTTTCATAAATATATTACCTCATTTTGTCTATCATTTTTCACATATTATTTTCATTTTGCCCCGACATGTTTTTAAATATGAAAATGACATATTAGATTAATTTAAGTAGGAAATGCGACACCAATAACATGAAGTAGCAATGTCAATTACTAGAAAAAGGGTTTGAATTGTGTCCCTTTTAAAATTTTCATTCATGTGGATAATTTAAATTAACTCAAGATCAATCTTGGTTGAAATAAAATGTAGATAATGTTCTAAATATGATAGAGGTTAATAAAACAAATTATTTTATAATGAAGTGTGATTTGTGTGTGCAAATAATTAAAAATAAGGGATATAAAGATCACACTCAAAAAATATACTGGTTCACCCAACACGAGCTAGTCAAATTCTCACAACTATGAGATTTTCACTATGTGCTTCAAAACTATAATAGTCTCCTTCACACCATTTCCATTGATCACACCTTGATCAATTACAATCTTCACCTTTCACTATAGAAATAATTTTTACAAACACACTCAATCTAAATAAAAGATAGACTTGAGTTACAAACGATGTGTATGATAAAAGTGTTTGAGATTTTGAAACTTCTCAACACTTATTTGAGATAAATAAAGACAAACTCAATAAATGATGATCCACAAATATATTGAAGAAAGTTGGAGTTTGCTTGAAGAGTTTTTGACTTTTTATTACTTGAATAAGTGTAGGTAGTTTTGTAAATTGAACTTCTGCCTTAATCTTCCAATTGATCTTCAATTTATAGATAATAAACTGCTTTGAATATTCAGTTTAAACTAAATATAATGGTTGGACACACTTCTTCAGGCGTGAGATTTATTTTAAAGCAATTTAACATGTATTTATATTGTTGTCCAAAATATTCTTGAAAAATGAAGAATGTTCTTGCTTTTTGGTTTGATGGAAAGCTCGAATGAGTATGAGAATGGGCTGCCTCATGTCTGACATTGTTCTATATTAGAATTATGTAGAGTTTTTTTTGTGTCTAATAATATAAGTACAACTTACTTGCGCCCTTGCTCACAATTCATTAATTTGGAAATCAATGTTGTCATCAATCTATAGGTTTTTTTCCTCCTTTGGGCATTCGACTCGAGTTTTGGACTTCATTATTGATTAAAGTAGTCTTGATACTCTTTAACTTGTGGTTTGGATTGCGGAAAATTATATGTTTTAACTTTATCTTTGAAAGAGAATGATCAGAATGTTCTTTTGTAAAACCAGAATGTTCTTGGTCATGTTGTTTGGAAAATGTGGATGAGTGATTGAGTAGTTGTCTAGTGTCAGTCCTTTGTCTTAGAAGCATGATATGTTTTTTGCAATAAGGTGCAATAGTAATGTCCTTTTTGTCTTTGCTCATAGCTCATCAATATGGAGATTCATCTTGATGTTGTTTCCTTCTTTAGGCCTTTAGTTTGACTGTTGAGCTTGGTTACTATTTTGAGTAGGCTTGATATTCGTTTATATTAAGGTTTGGACAATAGGGAATGATTCATTTTACTCTTGTCCTTTAAACAAACTTGAAGGTGGAAATACGAGAAGGGGCGTTGAATTATGTTTGCCAAAGTGGATAACTTTTTGATAATTTATAAATAAATAAAAAATTAGTTTGGCTTTGGTGACTTACTTGGAGTAGAAGCAATCGGATTCAGAGATAGCAAACAATGAATGCATAAATAATTTGACACATAGATTTATCTTGGTTCACCACTAACTTGGCTATATCGAGTCCCCTCATTCATAAGACTTTAATCCACTAATTCAAATAGCTTGAATTACAAACCACCTGACCCCCCAAGTCAGTCTTCCCAAACAGTCTAACAACCCCAAACTTTTGAGGAACTAACAACCTTGATCCTACAAGCCAATTCTTATCCTAACAATCTGACAGCCTCAAATTGAAGAAGGAACTAAACCACGATCGGGTTGAATACAAAAGATTGGAACTTGAGTAGTTGCTTCTAACAAAGCTGATAATAATAATAACTCTGATACTCTAAGATAAGAACACTCAGAAAATATTTATCAATTGAACAAGTGTTTCTCTCTTTGAACTCTAAGAAGAATTGAAAACTTTGTGCTTGAGTTACTCTTTTATGTTGTTCTCCTTCAGCCTTGAGTGTCTATTTATAGTGAAAATTTGGGCTTCAATTTAGTCATTGTTTAATTCTGAATTGTATCTTGTTCAGATTGAGTTTGTAAATTCTCCATATTGATTTTTGTTCCTAGTTTGTGTAGATTGAGTTTGTAAATTCTTCACATTGATTCTTTTCTTATTTTGAGTAGATTGACTTTGTAAATTCTACAAATAAAATATTCTTCAAATCTTCATCAAATATTCTTCAAATCTTGACTATATCTTCTTTTCAAATTGGTCAAAGATTTTCATCAATTATAAATTTGAATGAAATCTTATTTTAGATTTCCTTCAATTATAAATTTGAATTAAATCTTTATTTTAGATTTTCTTCAATTATAAATTTGAATCAAATCTTATTTTAGATTTTCTTCAAAAATATGAATCTTCTTTCATACTCTTTGAAGTCAAATATATTATTTTCATAAAATACTTTTGTTAACATCAAAACTCTAAATGTAAAACCAACTTGGTTTCAACAGAACTAATCAGAATGATCTTGAAAAAACCAAAATTATCTTGATAAACTAGAATGATCATTTGATAAACAAGAATGGTCTTGATATAAACTAGAATGATCATGATAAATCAAAATGATCTTTTAATAAACCAGAATGATCTTTTGATAAATTAGAGTGATAATGTGATAAACCAGAATGATCTTGAAAACCCAAATTGATATTTTAATAAAAACATAATGATCTTTTATAAACCAAAATGTTCTTCTTATAAACTGGAATGATCATTGATAAACCAAAATATTCACTAAATGTTGGGAAGACCATGTGAGAAATGCCAACTAATTTACTACATGTTTCTATTGTTAAAAGATTCCTTTTGTCAATTGTTCTTTAATTGAATAACCAGAACAATTTTATGAATGTTCATCTATCATGGAAGATCTTTTCAAAATGAAGATGGATTTGAAATCTAGGGAAAAAGGAGACATAAGTTTCATGAGGAAATAAAATTATTTTGAGAGGTGGCTTAGAGACAAAGTAAAAAGGCTTATAGATTTTGAGAGGAACGATATGAGGTATACAAAAGAGAAAAGACATGTAGAATATATAAATGAAGATCGAGTAAAAAAAGAGAAGTATATCATACCATGAATATATTACAGATTTTGTATTTGATTCGGAGTATGTGAAATATCTTTATGAAAATAGATATGCAGAAGTGACAAGAAAAGTATAGAAGTTAGCCTTGAAAGAGAAAGAGAAAATCAAAGGAAATAAAGAAGAAGAGGAAAAAGATAAGTTAGTCTTAAGAGAGAAAAAGAAGATTAAAGAAAAGAAAGAGGAGAAGGAGAAACATTTGAATGACAAAGAGCAATAAATTGACTCTAATTATTTTTCTAAATTTGATAATTCTCTTGTGCAAGTGTTTGAAGAAGTGTTTCTAAAGGAAGAATGTCATTAATACATTGACTTTGAAAGCAAAAAGAAAAATGATGGTAAAGCTGAAAGACTTTAAATAAGAGAGTGGGGGTGATTGAAACAATGTTAGTGCTTGAAGGCGATTGGTCAAAAGTTCTTCAAATGAATGCTTGTTGCAAGAAAATTATTGAGCCACCATTTATTTGTGATGAAGAGAATGTCTATGAGACTCAACTTGCTTTGAAACCTTTGCAAATACAAAATAACTTATTATTTGCCACCAATTTTAATCCAAAGAAAGTATGTTTGGTCATGAATATCAACTTCAAAAGGTATAACTTTGTCCTCGTCTTTAGAATTTCTTACATTTACTATAATTGTGATAAGATGTTAGTTTTTTAAGATGAAAATGTGTTTCACCAAATTCGGTGACTTTTCCAAATTTCCATTGATCCCGATGGATATGATTAACTTGTGATTTATTTGGATTCTTTCTTCATGTACAATATAATGGAGCTTATATTTGTAGTCGAATTTCTTCAAGAAGGAGGGAATGATAAAGACATCAAGAGCATGAAGATGATCTATATTTTAATAAATTTGGATGAACTTTCTTTATTTTAATTTTATTTGTAATAATTTTAGTTTGCTTTGATTTGAAATTGTAACAGTCTTAATTTAGATTTAGTTGATGTAACGTGTAAGTAAAGATACTTTGTTTCTTTACATTTAGTTTATTTTAGAAAGAAAAAATGATGTATGCTCAATATAGGCATAGAGAATGGTGTCAGTTATGACACATTTAGATTTAAAGACAGTCTTGCTATAAATAGACATTTATAATATCTCATTTGACAAGTTTGGAAATGAATTAAAGATAGTTTTGCTATAAATGTTGAGTGAGCAATTTCTCCTCTTTAAGTTATTGGATAAAAACTTGTTTGAATTTTATCAATGACTTTTATACTATAGTGTTGATTTTTCATTGACTTATCAATCATCTTTGATTGTGGTATCTTCTCTGTCTTCTCAACATAACCCATCTTTTATTTATTTTCTCATTTTATTTGTTACTTTACATGAAGAAATCACTTGATTAGATCTTCAATTTAACAAAGAAGCACTCAAATTCACATCACTCGACATAATTGATTAATCAATTTCTTAATCCATTAATACTATTTATAAATAATTGATTAACGGTCTCTAAAACTATTATTAACTAGATTATGGCCCGCGCGCTGCGCGGATGTTAATTAATTAATTTTATAAATAATATTTTATGTATTATAAATATAGTTATTTTATAATATTATTTTATTGATTTGTAATAATTGAATATGATTAGGAAAATTAAAATGAGGAAAAATCATGTTTATCACAATCATCTAATTGAATTTTTTAAATATGTTATAAAATTCGTATGATAACTTATTATATAGGACAATTGTTTGACTCATCTTTGATTGTTAATTTATTTTTCAACATATAATGATATTTGTATTTATTTGACGAAATAAAATGTAAAATACAAACTCAAAAATAAGATATAAAAATTTATAAATATGATTGACTATTTAATATTGTAGTGTAATCTAAATTTATTTGTTTTATTAGTATGATGTTTTAATTGCGAGCATGAGAAGTTGTTGTAAAAAAATTATTGAATATATTTCATCAAGAGCTTGTAAAAAAAAAATAACTTGTTGTGGCATCGATAGTCTATTTTAAATATATATAATAGATAATAGATTTTAATAATTAGAAGTAATTTTTTTAATAATTTTTAATAATTTTTCATATATTCATATTTTATGATTATTTTTAATGAATTTGTGTATTTTCTGTCAAATAGAATATATATTTTTATTTTATAAAATGTTACTAAAAAATGAATTGATATCAATAAGCAATTTAATTTTTAACGTATAAAATCATTATTCACCATAAATGAAATAATATAATTGTTCATAAAATGAAGATTAGATAAAGAACATTTAT
>JBBPBR010000007.1:50687388-50699740 GCA_037974775.1 Cicer pinnatifidum
ACTTTTTTAATAATTTTTCATATATTCGTATTTTATGATTATTCTTAATAAATTTGTGTATTTTCTGTCAAATAGAATATATATTATTATTGTATAAAATGTTATTAAAAAAATTGATTGACATAAATCATTATTCACCATAAATATGGAATAATATAATTGTCCATCAAAGAAGGATATTTATGTCGATATTTATGAGTGATTAGGTGGTTTTTTTTTCCATTGAATTTAATGACTAATAATATAAATTATTACTATTGGTAAATAACTAATAATATTATAAAATAATTTGATAATAATATAAATTATAAATTATTATCAAATTATAAAATAATTTATAAATTTATTGTAAATAATTATAAAATAATTTTCAAATAATATTATCATATAAATTGTTTAGGAAATGTAGAGTTGATTAATGCAGAAAAAAAACCGTATTGAGTAGTAATGTAGATTTAATGTGAAAGATTTAAACAAATTTAATGAATGATGTATATAATTTAGAGAAAAACAATTTAGAAACTGAGTAGAAGCTCTATAAAGACATACACGTAAGCTTTTCAGCCTACGTGGGAAATATTTGCATACGTGGCGAAAATAGTGTGAGGTGGCAGTGGAGTCTTCTGTTTTAAATATATAATAGATTCTTAATAAATTTGTGTATTTTCTGTCAAATAGAATATATATTATTATTGTATAAAATGTTATTAAAAAAATTGATTGACATAAATCATTATTCACCATAAATATGGAATAATATAATTGTCCATCAAAGAAGGATATTTATGTCGATATTTATGAGTGATTAGGTGGTTTTTTTTCCATTGAATTTAATGACTAATAATATAAATTATTACTATTGGTAAATAACTAATAATATTATAAAATAATTTATAAATTTATTATAAAATAATTTGATAATAATATAAATTATAAATTATTATCAAATTATAAAATAATTTATAAATTTATTGTAAATAATTATAAAATAATTTTCAAATAATATTATCATATAAATTTTTTAGGAAATGTAGATTTTATTAATGCAGAAAAAAAACCGTATTGAGTAGTAATGTAGATTTAATGTGAAAGATTTAAACAAATTTAATGAATGATGTATATAATTTAGAGAAAAACAATTTAGAAACTGAGTAGAACTCTATGAAGACGTACACGTAAGCTTTTCAGCCTACGTGGGAAATATTTGCATACGTGGCGAAAATAGTGTGAGGTGGCAGTAGAGTCTTCTGTTTTAAATATATAATAGATTGTTTGTAACTATCATATATTGATGCCTACAAATTCAGACACATCTATTCATTAACACAATTAAAAAACAACTGACGGTTAGAAATTTAAAATTAATAAAAAAAAAAAGTTGGTGTGTTACACACATCACCATCCACATTAACGAGAGTTAATGGTGTTAACGTCCTAAATACCTCAAAGACTAAATAAATTGCATTTTAAAATATTGGTGACGTATTTGAATTTTTGATTTAGTTAAAAACGAATTTGGCAACAATCCTACATTTTCAATGAAGAAAATAAAATTAGTGTTAGTGTATTCTAAACAATGTCACATTATGATACCAGTTCCCAATCAGCAAAGTTTTGATCCAAAATGTCATATATTTGAAAAAATCGAGTACCAAAATCCTAAATTTGAAAATCAAAAGACCAAAATCTTGAATTAGATAAAATTTGCCAAAGGAATCAATAAACTACCAAGACAAGTGACATCCGATCGGTCATAATCAATTGATTAACAAATATATTTAGTTGGGAATACAACACTAATGACTAATCCCCAGGCCATGTATGTCGCGTATTTTCCCCTTAATTTGGTATCTAATTAATTAAGCTAATTATAGCTATATATATAATATAATATAAATGAAAAGGATGGATGGATCATTTTGCATGTTGATCCTTAGAAATGGAGGGTGGGATACTCATACTAGCACTAGGAGTAGGAGAAGCCTGGTGTTCTTGTTGTTGTTGTTGTGGGACAGTAGTAAAGATAGATTTAGTGTGCATGGATCGAGATGGTAGTTGAGAGACATAAAGCTCAGTGACTTCTTCTTCTTCCATGTCTTCATCGAAATACACCACATCCTGCATAGTCAGCTGATGATATTCTACAAATTCCCTTAGAAAACGGTTTTCGCGAGAGTACACCTCATTCTCACTTGCCAACCGAGCCTTTTCTGTAAGAAGTGTCTCCAATTGAAGCCGGATCTGTAACAAAGTATTAATACATATTGATGATCGATCAACTCAAAGTAATATTCGATCATTTTATATATAGCAATTAATTAATTACCAACCATACATACCAGATCATCATCTGCACGATTTTGTCCCTTCTCGCGACCCTCCTTATCACGGAGTAGTTTATTTTCTTCTTCTAGTTGAGCGCAACGTGATTTAGCGAAAGCCAAATCTGCTTTCACGGTTTTTAGTTCTCGTAAAAGTAACTTTGCTTTGGCAGCAGTTGCCATTGCCACCTATATATGTATTTTAATTAGTCAGTATAACATACACTGGACAATTTAATTATTAATTATTACATATATAGTTGGCACCTTACGTCGCGAGATGCCTTGAGTTGTGTTTCGTGATGATTGGCGTGACCATCATTTTCACATGATCCTTTTAGCCTACTCTCCACAACTGTTCGACCAGCAGCTAATTCCTGAAGATAATATTATTATTATTATTATTATTATTAGAATTAGATCAATGTGATGCAATTATTCTATTCTATATTTCTATATATTCACCTGATTTCGAGCACCGGGTATGATGGTGGTATTAAAAGAGTGTGATCTGGGTGTTTGCGTGGATGAATTATCATCATCCTCCAAAATTTCTTTAGCTTTTTGTGCGAGTACGCTCCAAATACCAGACTTGGAAGCATCCCCGTAAGAATCAAAGCTCTGCATGCAAACAAATTCTTTAAGATGAATAATTAATAATAATAATAATAATAATAATAATAATAATAAACAAAGAAGAACGTATATATATATATATATATATATATACCTTGGATCTATGATGATGATCATTTTCAGGACCTAAAGATGATTTGGAGAAAGCAAAGGAAAGAGAGGGATCATAACGAGCAGCAGAGGCTTTGATGGCCTGAGCAGCAAGGGAGGAATTATTAGATGTCAAAAGTGAAGGAGGAGGAAAATTATCATCTGAGTTGTTGTTATCTAATAATAATTCTTGCCCGTTGCTATTAATCTCTTCCTTGAAGGTGGAACTCCTCGATACTCCATGCCTTCTCCTATATGCCATTAATTAACTAATCCAAAATGTTAATTACTTTGCTCCACCACCCAATCACAAAACAAACAACCCTCTCCCATTCAACTTTCAACTCTTCTCATCAAATCAAATAATTTGCCAAACCAAGATTTAACGCCCAAGTGGGTGGTGCTTAGGATTCCTAGCAATTCATGCTACTGCTAATTACTAATCCACCCCTCCTTATTCTCCCTTCAATCCTTTATTAAATTAATCATTGCTATGCTTTAATTTGTCTTTATTTAAACTCGCCATTCTATATATCTTATACATGCTTAATTTCACATTTCAACTTGTTATTCATTAACATTTATTTTTCTTTTAAGTAAAATCATACTATGTACAGCATTAAAGTTAACAAAAAAATATCAAATAAACATATATATTTGCCCGCGAATATTGAACTAACTATTTTTTTAGGAGAACTAACTATTTATTATTAAATAATATTTTGATTGATATACCATTGCAAATGCATTAATTTGATCATTTTTCAAATAATCATTATATCATAACAAACTATTTTCGGAATCAACGTACAAAGTGAAATAATAGTGAGAAACAATCCATAGATACACGTGTAAATTTTTTTCATAAATGAATTAAGTTCTTTAAATAATTTAAAGAATGTGATGTATTATTATTATTGACAATGATAAATAAGTATAAACATAAATCGAAATAAGAGAAAGAATCCACTAAGGTTTCATAAACAAAATGAACAAGAGTTTAGGGTGATAGAATTATAATAAGTAAATATACAAGATAATAGAAAAGTCTAAAATATCCTTACTACTAATATATAATAATGCATTAACATGCATCATCGATAGTAACCAAAAAAACGAAAACGTTTAATGAAATGGATCTTTGTGATCAAATCAACAATTTGTAAGGAAAATGAGACAAACGATAGAGTAATGGTTCCATGCTAAAGATGATGACGAGTAAGATGACAATCAATCTCAGTGTGCTTGATGCGTTCATGAATGACCAAGTTATGAGAAATTTGAATAACACTATTTTTATCACAATGTATCGAAGTTGCCTCAAAAATAGATACATATATCAAATAAAAGACAACACAACTAAATTATTTCAGCAATAGTGGATGTCATAACACGATACACAATTTCTATCGAAGAGCGTGAGACAATGTCTTATTTTTTACTCTTTCAAAAAATAAGAGTCTCCAAAAAAGATACAAAATAATGTGGTAGACTTACGATTTATGGTGTCACCAACCCAATCAACATTATAATAAGCTCGTAACTCCAACTATGAAAAGAAAAGACTCTAAAATTAAGTTCCTCAAAGAGAACGAAAAATAGTTGCCCAATGTAATGTATTAAGAGACAACAATTTGAGTGACAACATGAACAACATAAGCAATATCAGGTCTAGTAATCATAAAATACACCAAGCTTCCAACCAAAGTACTGTACAAAGTGAGATATGGTAAAGGAACACCATGCGATGGAGCATATTTCATATTCAGCTCAAGAGGAGTATATGCTGCTCTAGTATTAGAAATACGAGTATGTTCAAGAATGTTATCAATGTAGTTGGATTGAGAAAGAAGGTAGCCTCTAGGAGAAAAGGCAATTTCAATCCTCAAGAAATAGGGAAGAGTTTCCAAGTCTTTCATCTCAAATTGTTTGGCCAACATCATCACTTGTAATAATCATATCATCAACATACAAAGAAAGTATAATGCAACCATAAGTGGTAGACCTTATAAACAATATATAATTATGTTCACTAGAGCAGAAACCAAGAGAAGTGATCATAGTGGTGAATTTCTCAAATTGAGCTCAATGTGATTGTTAAAGACCATAAAACTTTGTTTAACTTACACACTTCCCCCTCATTATGATAAACTCCTCGTGATGGGGTTTAATAGACATCTTCATGAAGCTCACCATTTAAAAATATATTTTTGACATCCATTTAGGAAATATGTCATTTATGAATAGATGCAACTGCAATAAAAGTACGAATAATGGTCATCTTGACTACAAGAGAAAAAGTTTATTCATAATCCGTACAATATTGTTGAGAGAATCTATTAGCAACAAGATGTCCTTTATAACGCTCATGTGATCCATCAGACTTAGTTTTGATCTTGTATACTGTAACATCTCGCTTTTTCGAGACATTAACAAACAAAAATCTAAACGTAAAATTACATATTCATTTTTATTTATTTGTGATTATCTTAAATACTCATTTATCTTAAAATCAATTAATAATATTTTTAGTTATATTTTACAAATAATGAGTCAAGGTATTTACAATCACTAAAAGTAAATTTAATACGTTAAACAAAAGAAACTCTTAGAGTCAAAACTATTGATGTTTTACTACCTAAACATAAATCCTAGTTGGTCATAAACTTTAGACTTGTGGAAAACTCACCCAACAAGTCTAATACCCAGCACAAAAGTATCTCAGAGCCTCCAACTACATGTTATTGTACTTCCTCGCATTTCTCCTATTGGGTTGACCGTGACATTATTCACTCAAGTAACACTATATGTGACGTCCTGTCAAATGTAAGGGTCATCTCCAAATAACAAATACAGAGCAAATATGCATGCATATATAGTTGTTATGGAAAAAATATAAATAAATTATATATTTCCATTTAACAGTTAAAAATCACAACAAACCAAAGATACAAATCAAACAAAATGCACAATCTATTTGTTAGACCATATATCAATGCATGATTTCGAAATATCACCTCCCCGCAAGGGCTTCGTGGGTCCTTCCAAGCAACACCACTAACTCAAAATCCCCGCAAGGATCTGTGGACTCCAACCAATTATGGACGCACCACCAACTATGGGCTCCAACCAATTATGGACGCACCACACAACTATGAATGCATGAATGTAGACACTTTTGTTAGTAACAATATAGATCACTCAACCAGCGAGTCCAAAATCATTCAACCTTGTTATAAACCAACCTAGTTTAGACCCAAAGTAATCACCTTGAATAACCACAACATGTCAAGCACAACCATTATAACAACACATCACATAACATTCATTTTCCACAATTTGAACATGTCAAACACAACCATTATTAATATTCATTTTGAAGATAACACACAAATAGAACCAATACACAATATCACTGTACATTTATATCACATATAATTCAAGTAGGAAAGCGAATAGAGTGATTCCCTTACCGTTACTAAAGTTGTATTTAGAATTATAATTCACAAACTCTTGTCTCACTCATTTCACATCTGTTGTTGTGCGAGCATGGTTTCTCCATCTCTGAACTTTGTTTCGCCGATCCAACCGTTGAAAACGTGGATCTGAATGTTACGAACCTGCTGTCCAAAAATCAGTCCGATCCAATGGTTAATGAATGCGCAATTGATGATTTTCTGATACTAATTTAACAAATTCGGGAATAGAATTACTCCTCTCTTTTCTCTTTTGGTGGTTGCCTTTACTATCAAAATGGTCTCCCTTTCCTTCTCTCCTAAACCGTTTTTCTATATCGCAGAACTTTTTTGAATGGAAGACATTCGTTTTGTTTTATTCATTTTTATGGGTAATTGGTATTAAGTGGATATTAAGTGAGGAAAATGGAGAACGTAGTAGTCAGTGAGGAACATGATATTAAATGGGGAAGTGTGGGTGATATTAAGTGGGAAAGGTGGGAAAGTGATATTAAGTGGGGAATGTGTGATATTAAATGGTGAAAGTGGAACGTGTATTAAGTGGGGACGTGACATTTCAACTAAGTCATGAAACTTGTTTTTAACGGATGTCATTTGATGCTTTTATTATTATTATTATTATTATTATTATTATTATTATTATTATTATTATTATTATTATTATTATTATTATTATTATTATTATTACCAAAAATTAAAATAATATCATCAACAATTATTTCTACATCTAAAGTAAAAATATAAAAATAAAATAAAATGATTGGATGTTACATATACCCAACGAGACCGATAGCACATTTTTCAAGAGGAAGAGGTATTGATTCCCAAGTACTTGTTTTATGCAATGTCAATGCTGAGATTTCTTCTGTCATAGTCTGCTGCCAAAAAGGATCAAGAATAGCCTTTTTATAGGAAGATGGCTCAGATAAACTGTGAATAGAGGTTTAAAAAGATGCAAATGAAGCTAAGTAAGTGGAATATAAAGAATCAAGTAACTGAGTAGACTTATAGTGACGAGAGGGGTAACGAGGAGGTGGAGACAGAGGATCAACAATCACATGAGGTGGTTGGACATTTAGAGGAACAAGAAGGATGTCATCACGTGGTGTAATGGTATTTGTCATGTTATTATAATCATTAGAATCATAGGAAACGTTATCATTAAGACCAAACATATCAATATTGGTTAGTTCGGAGCTCTTAGAAATCCGAGTATTAGAGAAAATAGAGTAAAAAAGGATGTGCTCAAGAAAAACAATATTACAAGAAATATATAATCTTCTTACATGAGGATCATAACAACAATAACCCTTTTGGATCATCCCCATAACAAAGAAAAACACATATGTCAGAACGAGAAGACAACTTATTGCGTTCTACTTGTGGAAGAAGAACAAAACAAGTAAAATCAATGACTTTCATATAATCGTAATCATTGATAGAAGCATACAATTTTTCAAAGGGAGACAAACTTGATATTACAGACGATGGAGTTCTATTAATAATATGGACACCGTAAGAACTAATTCCCCTAAACTCAATGGGAATCGAAGCAGACAACAAAAGGGAACTGACAGTTTCAATAATATGACGATATTTCCTTTCAGCAACATCATTTTGTTGAGGAGTATCAGTACAAGATATTTGGTGGAGAGTGTCATCATAGGCAAGTAATTCAAAGAATTTATTAGAGGTATATTCATCATTTAAACCACAACGAAAGCACTTTATAATAACATTATGTTAAGTCTTGATCATAACATGAAACATATGATAAATGAGTGTAATCATCAATAAATAAAACATAATATTTAGATCCACCTTTGATGGAAACCGGTGATAGACCCCAAATATTAGAGCGAACTAAATCAAATGATGCATATGAAACGGAAACAATTTTACTAAACAATAAAACTGGAAATTTAGCAAGTTAATAATCACAACAATCTAAAATATCATTGGTTTGTAACTTTTCTAAAGCTCTAGTAGAAGCCAAATATTTTTACCTTGAAACAGAAACATGTCAAGGCGAGAATGCCATAAATAAAACTAGAAGACGAAGAATTCAAGAGAAAACTAGATAGTAAGTCAGCAGTAGTTGTTGAGGTCGCAATATTTGAGACTCGTAAGTCATCTAAAACATAACGTCGACTTTGTCTATGGCATGTCCCAATCAACCTCCCTAAATATAGAACCTGCACACAACAAGAAGTGGACGAAAATGTAATGGAATAATCAAAATGATATATTTGACTAATAGAAACAAAACTCAAAGTGAGATTAGGAATATAATAAATATATATATATAAAAAAAAGAAAAGACAAGTTAGGCGTGGACACATAATCCATGTCTGCTAATGGCATAATAGTGCCATCAGCAGTCATAACCGACACAAGCGAAACAAGATTCACATACGTAAAGGATTTATCATCATATATCATATGGTGAGATGCTCCATAATCAAGAATCCATATGAAATGAGATATACCTGACATACTAGATGAGTTCAAACTTTCAATAGAGGAGGTAGACATGATATGTGATTGAGTGGCAATAAGTTTTTGGAGCTGTTATGCGATATCAGATATTCGGGAAGCAATCTCAGATGAGTATATAGAACCAAAACTAAAGCCAATGGTAGGAGGAGCAGAAGCAACAACGTTGGACGATGGCCCCCTAAAATTCTTCTTATGGATTCTCCCCAATTTCTGACAAAGTGCTTTCCGATGACATTTTGCTTTGCAAAAAAACATATTCATCATTACCAAACCCAACTCCTTATTGATATTTTCTTTTTTGAACAGAAGCAGCAAAAACAAATGGAGGAGTTGAAAGAACTCCCTTATCTAACACAACAAAGTAGGTCATAAGTCTGATTTCTTCTACCAACAATTTACTAACTCTTGATTCAACATTAGAAAAAGGGGAACGATGCAGAATACCCCACAGAGGCCCTCAAAATCATCATGAAGAGACATCAGAAACCAAACCAGACATTTCTCATCTCTCTGATCAATGTACGCTTTGACAACTTTTAACTTTGTTGATTCCATAAGAGCCAATTGATCCCACAAATTAGTCATTGCCCAATAGAATTCTTGAATAGTTTTATTGTTTTACTTAAGGGCCTTAATATCACTTTTCAACCGATAATGCTTTACAAAGTTATACTGAACTTACAGACGTTTCAAGTAATCCCAAATCTCTTTAGCAATATCATATTTTACTAGTTGCACACCTAAAGACAGCTCAACAAAATTATTAATCCAAGTAATGATTTTTGAATTACTAACACTCCATAGTTTTAATTATTTTGCATATTTAGCTTCACCCTTTTTATCTGTAGGTTTAATAGAAGTTACATGAACATAACCCCACATATATTTTCCAATAAAAAAAATCATCATATAACTCAAATAAGAGTAATTTTTTCCATTGAGGTGGGCACTAAGCTTGAAGAGAATCATCCTTAACACTAGCCGTAACAAATAATGACAAAAAAATACGACGAACATAATCACTAAGACAAAATAAATTAAGGATAACATATCAATAGTAGAGTCAACCAAGAACCACAAAATCGTTTAGGAAACAGAAGAGCATAACCACACCAGAAGCAGAATAGCAGAATCACACTAGAAACAAAGAGACAAAATCATATCAGAAACAAAGGAAGCAAATCTATACCGACTAAATTGTCGACACTACGGTGAGTATAAAAGAAACATTTTTCTAATAATAACCTTATAACCAACCACCAACGACTAAAGAAAACATATATTTTGTTGTCTTGTACTACTAAACCCTATGAATTCAGCCTGCTAGCAAAATTTATCATGTACCATGTAGATCACTTTACAGTAGATTCTAAAATCAACTAAAACTCTTTGATACCATGTTAACAATGATAAACAAACATAAACATATAATGGAGGAAGATGAAGAGAGGAAGAAGAGAAAGAGCCCACCAGAGTTTCATAAACAAAATGAACAAAAGTTTATAGTAATAGAGTTACAGTAAGTATATTTGCAAGATGATAAAAAAAATCTAAATTACCCTTACTACTATTGTATAATAATATTATCTATCAATTATATATATTTTTTATAAATTTTAACTGTTGTTGACCATCATATTTTTTAGAGATTAGTAATTATTTTATTTAAGAAAATACAAAGAATAAATTGAATTAAAATAATAAGACAATGATTATATTATAGTACAAAGGAAGCTCCCTTGTAATGTAGAGAACCATTGGTTTAATTTCCATTATAAGAGACGCTTACATTTAATGTTCGACGAGTTTATTGGTTTATGATTGTTTCCAATAAGAGAAGATCAACTAGTGCTTATATTTGAAACAAAGAAGTTCAAATCCTTAGAAAATGCGCTGATAAAAAGAATGCTATAACTTACTGACATAATTAAATTATTTCATCAAACAATTATATCTTATAAATACAACATAAACAAATAAATTGGGTATAACTTATCAGCTAGTAGAAGAGACATGTTATATAAACAACATTTTGATTGTGTCTTATATGTTGGAAGTTGGATTGCTTGTCTACTCAGATTCAATTGTTCATTTTTTTATAAGAAAAATATATTACGTGGGGGATTTAATTGTTCATTAATTAGTGTTATTTTAAAATAAGCTGCCTCATTTTAGTTGAGTGAAATAACCGCTTAATACTAATTATATACAATTATTTATGCGGTTCTTTAATTTAATTTTAAATAATATTTCGGTTATTTTTTTTTTTAATTTGGTTATTTATTTGATTTTATTACAAAAATTCAAAAATATAAAGAATGAAAATATGAGTTTATTTGAAGATTTTGAGTTATAAATTTGATTAAATTTATATTATATTAAAGATGATAATTAACTTTACGAGCCATGTTTGAAAATTTTGACGAATTTTTGTAAAAAAATAAAATTGTTAATATTTTAAAACAAAATATCAATTGTTCACTAAGAATGAGAGTAGACTAGGTCGTCCGTCAGGGGCTTATGATTTTGCCTGACCTGACCTATTTAATAAAAAGGTTAGGCTCAAGCTATTTTTAAAGTCTATTTATTTGAATAGGTCAAACTCAAACTTATAAAAAAATCTATTAAGCCTAACAAGTCAGCCTATATATATTTAATTATTTATTAATGTTATTTTTTATTATTATTTATTAATAATTTTATTTCCTATTTTAAAGTCTATCAATTAGGCAATCACTTGGTAGTCATTTTATATTCGATAGTCGTTCCATATTCGATAGCGATTTCATATTGGTAAATATAATCATTCCATATTCGGTAGACGTTCAATTAGACAATCACTCGGTAATCGTTCTATATTTGTTTGAGAGGTAATATTGGGTGTATTTGTCTCATGAAAAAATTTGTTCTTTGAAACCAAAAAATCATTTTTTTTTATGGTTTAAATGGTGTTTGTTTCAGATTTTTTTAAAATTATTTTGTTAGAAAAATTATTTTTTGTTTAATATATATAAATATGTAAAATATAACATTTAAATGTTTTAATGTTAATAAGGCTTCTAAATAGTCTTTCAGATCAGATAAAAAAAAATATGTGATAGACTGTAGGCCAAACTTAAGCTTAAAAAATTAATCGTATGTCAGCCTTTCAAAATTTGACCTGACCTGACCTATTATCACCCCTATTATTTACTTAAAAGTAAATAAAGGACCAAATCAAAAAAAAAAAAAAAAAGATAAATAACTTAAGTGTTATCTAAAATTAGGTTAAGGGACAACAGAAACAATTATACCTATCAATTAATAAACTTATTATAGTTATCAACTTTT
>JBBPBR010000007.1:50709102-50731701 GCA_037974775.1 Cicer pinnatifidum
ACATAAATTTATTGATTTGCTTAGAATAAAAGGGAGAGATACGGAGACATAAAATAGTAAAGAGATAGATAATAGATAGAGAGATAGATAATAGATAGATATTGGTGGGCGGGAGATAGGAATGCACAAGAAGATATAGACATATCTGTGTTTAGAATATTTTTTTAAATAAACATGTTTTCTTGAAAATCATTGTTTATGTCATTTACAGTAATTTTGTAATTTTTTTTTTAACAAAATTGCATATAAAATTGTTAAAAAATACTTTTTTTAAAAATTTTTAAATTATTTAAAACAAAAATTATTTTTATTTAAATTCCAAAATCCTGTATGCAATTCTTTGACTCGTTTCCCCTAAATTGGTTTAAGTTTTCCCACTGATTAGTCCTTTAAGTTTATGTTTTTTTTTTAATTATTGCTAAACTATGTTAAATTAAACGGTTAGACGATGACGTGACAAGTTGAAATTTCACATATGTTTCGTCACAACATAATCATAAAAATCATTCATTTCGAGAGAACCTAATTTCACAACATATATAATCACAATTGATAACAGCACCAAGTTCATGAAATCACATCATATATTCATCAAAATTCAACACAATTATTTGAACACATAATACATCAATTTCATAACTAATAATCACATAATTATTAATAATTATTAAGAAGTTAAGATAATTATAATCGGTTTCTATAAGTTTTTATTTTTGAATTTAGGACAATCAATTTTCGTCTCTAAAAAAAAAAGTTAATAAATTATCATGATATGTGATCTTATATACATACATTAACACATATTTTTTTATGATATATTAAAAATTAAAATATTTTATATTATTAATTAATAAATTTATTTATTAATTATTTAATAATTAGTGTTATTTTATAAAGAAAATATAAATAAAAATTAAAAATGTAATTTTTGAAAAATTCAATCTTTTAATACTAATTTGACAGTAAATATCAATGTCGAATTACATAAATTAAATTTAAATAAAAAAAAACTTTAAAAAATTAAAATAAATTAAAAAAATAGTATATAACAACTTTATAACATAAAGTAGCCAATCAATCTTAATTCATTTTAATTCTTATAAGATTCGAATTCATAATTTAATTCATTAACCAATAATAGACTGACCTAAGTATAACCCTGCTCAAATTTGGAAATTAGGGCAATCTCATTCATCCTAGACGATCTTTACACCCATCATTAAATCGAAAGTCTCACAACTTACCTGGTTCGACGCTTCCGTGAAGCACAATAATAAAAACAATTTCAGCAATGGTGAAAGATCAACACTCCACACAGCGAGAGCCCAAAATTTAATTGGTCTGAGTCAATGAAATACTGTTGGTAAAATACACGAAGTACAAAAATTAGCGTTATATAATTAATAAATCATTATCAAAAGCAGAAAAATGAGTTAAAAAAATGTAAAAAAAATGCTTAACTGGAGAAAATCTCACCAAACTCGAAATGCTGAATAGATAAAGATGCTGAAATTCAACATAAAGCGCGCCTTAGCGTCAAATTTAATTAAGCAGGACAAACTTTGATCGGAATTTTCACCGATTTTCACCAGAAAAGAGAGAGTTGAAGTGAGGAGGTCGAATACGTAGTAAGGATGTGTGGCGGCGCGAGAGGGGGATAAAGGGTATGTCGCGGCTTTGTTTGTTCTCACAAGGGACAGATGAAATTGATTTTGATGAAGAGAATTGGTGAGGGCTATGATACTTATTATTCTGCTATGGATAGACCAAAAAGAAACAATGGTGAAGGTGATATTTTTCAGTGGCGGCGCGATCTGAAGAAGAAGAAGAAGAAGAAGAAGAAAAAAAGTCTGCCCTGTAGTTTTCAAAAGCAGAAAGGTGGTGCAAAAAGTGCTTTCGCATATTTAAAAAACTATTTTATCTTTTTCTTATATATAAAAAGTTGAAACTTTCTAATATTTTTTAAACTTTTGAAAGTTTAAATTCTTTTTTAAATATTTTGATTAATTTGAGATGTAATTTACAAATTTAAAAAAAAAATTAAAAGTTTCAAACAAAATAAAATTTCTAAAATAAGAATTTTTAGAAAGTTTCAAATCTTAATTTTATAAAACATTTGAACCTTTTGAAACATTTAAATTGTTTTTAAGTTTTCAAAATTTTTTAAATAAAAATTATTAATATATTAATAGTCATAAACGGATAAATTATTTGCACTATCACTCACAACATATGCGATAGAGTTGAAATAACAATATCAATCAATGAAGTTTAAATTGCTATCCCTTTTTAAAATATTAATTTCTACTTTCAATTTAAAATACTCAAGATAAATCTTGGTTATTTATAAAATCCAAAACATTCTCGGTTAGTTAAAAATAAATTAAACAAATTATTTATATGTGATTAGTGATAATTAGTGAGAAAAAATAAAGGATAGAGATAAGAGGGGCACACAATCATGTATTCTGCTTCACTTAATGTGGCATACGTCCAACTCTCACAATTTGCGAGTTTTTTCACTAATGTGTTTTACCCAATAACGTTTTTGCTTTTACACAATCTTCCTTTATCACTTTTGATCAGTTACAGCGTTCACCTTTAAGCCTTGAAATGATTTTTTTACAGGTACATCACTACAAGAAAACCTGAATTTTGTGAGGGCCAAAAGCCCTCACAAAGGGGAAAAAAACAGCCACAAAGATGGATTTTGTGAGGGCTTTTGGCAGCCACAAATAAGTTGGTCACAAAATTTTGTGAGGGCTTTTGCAGCCACAAAGTGCCTGAAACAGACAGGCATTTGTGAGGGCTTTTGCAGCCACAAAAGTCTGCCTTTGTGAGGGCATAGGCCACGTCATCTTTCCTGCAGTTTGTATTGATGCAAACAATCTTTGCAATCTTGATACAATAGGGAGGTAAAACATAGCTTTCCTTGGAATTGATTTTCCCCTACTTACCCTAGAGTTATTCCTTTGGTGATACCATGGTTCTTGACAAAACTTGCATTCAACTAAGTTTGCATCATTCATACCAAATTCATTGTCATAATACAATATGCAACCTTTAACACAACAATCAATCCTCTTGACACCTAATCCTAACTTTAACACTAACTGTTTCGCATCGTAATAACTTTGCGGCAAATTATCTCTAACAGATGTTGCGTCTAGCATCATTTTAGTCATAAAATCCAAAGCTAAATCAGGAACATGAGATTGAGACTTTAGACCTAATAGTCTAATACACATTGATAACTTTGAGTTTGAAGAACCTTCAAACAATGGTTTATTTGTCTCTTTCAAAAACCATAAAATCTCTGAGCTTCTTCATTGGGAAGTCCATCTGTATCATCATATTGATCTTATTGAATGACAAATTAACCCCAACAGCATCCGAGATCATATCATTCATCGCCTCAAAGTGTTGATAGTTATAATAATCTATACCTAACATGTTAGTACAACTTGAAGGACCTATGTTATAATTCTCCAAAGATATACTAGTATTAGGCGCCGCCGGAGACTCTTCTCCATGATTAGTCCAAATCCAGTAGTTAGGCATAAATCCGTCTGCATACAAATGCACTCTTATTTCATCTTCACTTTTAAATAGTCTACATCGACATAAACAACATGGACATCTCATTCCCCCTTCATCTTGGACAATTTTTTGCACTCTCGCAAAATTGAGAAAGTCTTCGACCTTGTTAGCAAAACGTTGTTTAAGACCCTTTCTTCCAGGAAAATTTCTATCGTACATCCAACTACGGTCTAAATCCATAGTTGCTTTTATATATATATATATATCTCAATACTATCAAAAAATATCAATACTAACAAAAAAATAAACATTATATATATATATATATATATATATATTAATTTATAAATAATATAATAAAATATCAATACTTACAACAAAAAATAATAATTAATATGATAAATTTTAATAATGTTTTTTTAAAATCAATAACTTTGATATATATGTAAATTAGGGGATTATATATTAATTAATTTGCAAACAATATAATAAATTATTAATCAAGACTATATCATTATACAAACCTATATAAAATTTTAAATGATGTTTTTTTTTTAAAATCAAGACTAATAATCAAGACTTATTTATAACAAAAAAATAATAATATCATCAATTTTAATAATGTTTTTTTAAATAATAATTATATTAAAACTAATATATTTTAACAGTGGTTTGAAATTTTAATTTATCATATATTAATATGTAAACAACATCATTCCTATTTTTTTTAAATATATTTATAAAACTAATCTAAATATATATATTATTAATCTATATTTTAAAAATAATATATATATACTTACTAATCTAAATTTAAAATATATAAAATACTAACTTGATGCCGAGTAGCGTCTGACTTTAAGCTTTCACTCACGTACGATGCTTGCAAGTCTTCGAAATAATTAACAAGCACTATAAAAATAAAAATCAATAACATTAATTAGTTATATCAAATTAAAAAAATAAAATTATAAAATTACATATATAATATAATTTATACTTACCAAATTTAAATGAAGCTTAAGAGTAATTTTGTGTAGAGAGAAGGAGGAGAGAATAGTATTATAAGGTTTTAGAGAGAAGTTGGATGTGAAAAAATGAAGTAGGAGTGGGAGAAATATATATAGTGTTGCCTTGAGCATTTTTGGCGGCCAAAGCAGCCACAATGCCAACGGCTACTTTATTTTTGTGGCGGCCTGGGCGGCTAGAAAACCCAACGGCTACATTGCCATTTGTGGCGACCTTTGCTGACAGTAATGCCAACGGTACATTCCTTTGTGACAGTCTGAGCGGCCACAAATGTCAGCTGGATTGGGCATCCTTTGAGGCGGCCTTTGCAGCCACAAATTCCATGTGGTCATTCTTTTGTGGCGATCTTTGCAGCCACAAATTCCACTGGTCACGTCACTCCTTTGTGACGGATTTGGCCCTCAAAAAATGAATTTTTTGTGGCTGTAAAAGCCCTCACAAACTCCTTAAATATTTAACTGGATTTTGTGGCTGCCTAAGCCCTCACAAAATCACAAAGGAGGGCTTAGACGGCCACAAAATTCAGTTAAATATTTAAAAATTTGTGAGGGCTTTTTCAGCTACAAATAAAGACCAATTTCAATTTTGGCCTTTGTGAGGGCTTTTTCGGTCACTAATTTGTGAGGGTTTTATTCGGCCACAAAATATTTATAAAGTTGGCCACAAATTTAAGTTTTTCTTGTAGTGCATTTCAGTCCATAAAATATTTTTACAAGTTACCTTTTAAACACAAAAATGATTTTTACAATATACTCAAACTATCTTAAGAAATACACTTGAGTTTCAAATGGAGTTATAATATAAGATTGTAGGATCAAAATCTACTCAAAACTTATTTGAGACTCTTGAATATAGTATAAGAGAAATGGAGCTTTTGCTTGATTGAAGAGTTTTGTTTGCTTGAGTATGATTGTTTTAGTAATGAATTGATTGCACTGAAAACCCTTGTTGTTGGCTTCATCTTGATGTTCTTTTTATAGGCATGGAGAAAGTTCAAAATGAATCATTATAGTTGTTACTGAACCTAAAGACATACATCTAAGTAAAGTGATTTTAATAGTCGGGTGTGTTATTTAATATAGATTGTTCTCCTTTGTAACTAGAACATTATTGGTTTTGTGTTGGATGGAAAATGTGGTTGAAGGTTTTAGCAGTTGTCCAATGTCACTCCTTTGTCCTACACACATGTTAGGCTTTCTGCAAAAAGTGCTGCAAAAGTTTCTTTTTCATCCTTATTGTCCTAGCAGTACTTGTTCATAGTTCATCAATTTGGTTATTGATCTTGATATTATTTTACTTATTTGGATCTATAGTTAGACTTTTGTGCTTGAGTATTGTCCTAAGTAGTCTTGATATTTTTTTTTATCTTAAGATTCGCACTATAGGAAATGATTCATTTTAACCATATCCTTAAAATGAACTAACCACAATGATCTTGATAAAACAAAATGATCTTATAAACCAGAAAGATCTTATTATAAACCAGAATGATCTTGTTATAAACCAGAATGTTCTTGATTACTCGAATTTGTTATCAATTTCCAGTTCATTTAAAGCATGATTTACTTTGATTTTTATCATGGTGTGATCATTGATTGTTGTATGAGTGTACTTGATCACCTATCGTTAAATAACTCACTCAAAAACACAAGTTAAATAGCAATACAATCATAATCATGATTAGAGATTAATTAACTTATTTGTTTATCTTTAAAATACTTGATTTGAGATTTTCCGTCAATAATCTCCCTTTTTTGATGATGACAACCATATTAGTTAGATTTTAATTTTAATTTTGATTATGATTTAAATATGATATTATACAAAAAGAATTTGTTATAAAGCTCCCCCTCAATTTTTAAATGTAGTAACATATAATATCTATAGAGTTCGTACATATTGTTAAACAAAAGGAAAAAAAGAAGTACATAATGAGATCAATAATACTTCTTAAATCTAATGACAATTTCTCCATCTTTGTCAAAACAAAAAGTGTTGGGAGGAATCTTGAGAGAAGGTAGTTTTAAAAGGATAACGATGGAGAAGACCTATTAGAGGATGAAGATATGGAGGGCCTGGATAGATATAGAAATGTTGGAGGTGGATTAGAAATAGGTGTTTCGAGTCCCGGCTTGGGAGCAGTTGAGTAGCCAATTAATCCCTTAAGATTGAATTTTCCCTATCTTGATGGACTTGCCAATCAATAATAGTTTGAAGGATTGTGAAAATCCTAGGTTTAACCTTATGAGTTTTTGAAGTGTCCTTTTCTACTTTGGAACATTTTTTAGGACGAGGACCTTCATCCACATAATGAGAAGCTAAAGAAATTTGTCCGAGAGAGGGAACAACTGTAATGTAGAAGGAAGACAATGTGGCAGAAGCTAAGCCAATAGTAGGGAAAATGTTGGACATAGATTGTGTCTGAGGAATTGAGAAACCATAAGGTATTTGTTAATGCCAAACAAGAAAGATATGAATTTTTGTGAGGAGACAAAAGTCTGAGCCATTTGAGATATTCTGTCAAAATGATATTTGGGGGCAAAAGTGACTTAGAAAAATTGGATTTTGAAGCATTGTGGTGTTAGAATACCAAAAGTAGAAGTTTGATTCAAATGGAGTGGTAATGAAAGGAAGAACGTTGTGCTGAAAGGGAGAACATTCTTGAGGAATATTGTTAACTCCAAAGTTATGAGTATTTGGATTTAAGGATGTTTTCCTTTCATAACTCTTTCTTTTGTTAGAACCAAGAGAGAAAGATGACTGATCTTGAGGGATGTACAGAGTTGGTGGAAGTGATGAATCTTTCTTCATGTGGGAGATGTTTTTGGAAGACAATTTTTAAATGTTCATGATGAATTTTTTATTATTGAGAAGGACATTGAAATATTTGAATTTTTTGTGATAACCATACCGTATGGAACAATATTCCTTTTGTAAACTTGATTAGTGGAAGCGATCATGTTCTGTATGCTGATAAATGAAACATTGAGTTTTTGGCAATGAAGGAGGTGATAAATGATTAGAATATCATTATATGATATATATTTGTAACTGCCATAATGGGGAAGCATTGAATGTTGACTCATATTGTTAAAAAAATTAGGAAGGGGTTTCAAATCTACAAACATATAGTTGGTTAAGCCAGGAATGAATAGCTCATTAAATATTGTATCTTTGTTTACATTTAGAGCATGATATCAATCTTTTCCAAAGATGTTTGGCCCTTTAGTGGGTAGATGCATAATTTCAGCTAAGATTGCATGAGTGTGACAAATTTCAACCCCTTTAAAAGAGGAGACAAGCAAAGTTTTGTCACGAAAGGTTTGAGCTTTGTAGTAGAAAACATAAATGAATTTTGGACAGAAAGAGTGTGAAATTTCCAAGAACTCAAACCAACCAATAGTGCAGTGTGTTGTTTGATTGAGATTCTTTTAAACTAGAGGTTATCAAACACAAAAACTCGACCAATTCCAATGGGTCTTTCGACCCACTTGTCTTGAAATGTTTTCTTGTATTTGGTTGAGAGTAAAGGTGGGATAAAATGTTCGAAGTTGAGATCTTAAGAGGTTTTGGTTGGGTTTGAATTTTTCTGAAGAACGTTCTTGTTGAAATATTTTTAGATGGATAACATTATACACTTTTGGTTTTCTATGCTAGTTGTTTGGGTTTTTTTAGTTTTCATTTGGCCAAAAAATGAGATAGAGTGCATGATGGTTTTGTTGATTTTGAGGGTGATTTTCATGGTGATTTTGAACCAAGCTCATGATCAAAGATGGTATAGATCGTTGTGTCCACATTCTTGAATTGCTTAGAGGAACCAACTCCAATCATGATTATCATTGATATATGTTTTATTAAAGGAATATTAGATTGAGTTATTTGAGGTTTTTTTGTAGATGCGGTGGTGTTTTACTTGTGTTTGGGAGAATACGTTGAGAGAGAGGAGAGAGTACGACGATGAGAGGGGCAAGTGAAATAAGAGGTGGACTAATTTCAAGAGATGATGAGAGATAGTTAGAAAAAATGTTTTCTTATGGAAAACTTTATGCAGGGGTAGGTCGTGGTGGTGGAAATTAGGTTCTTGGATTCGGAATTTGTTTTTTTTAGTAGAAGCTTTGGTGGAAGCCATGTTTTTTTGAGAGAAAAAAAATGAAAAAACAAACTAAACGAGAGTTGGAGAAAATGAAAGTACAAAGTTTTTAATGTAAGAGGAGAAAACAAATTTTTGGGAAGAAAGTGACACGCATGAGAATAAAGGAATGGGTGGTTGAGAAGTAACTAGGGATATTGAAAATGAGGAAAGTAGGTTATGATGAGTCTATCTATTTTTTGAAGAAAGGAAAAGGTTGATACTTGCCTTTTTGTGTGAGTTAAAATTTTGAAATTTTAAAATTTCACTTGGGCTTGACATGGAGACTGATGTGAAAAGGAAGGAATGGATAAAGTTCTCCGTATTAAAAGATTGAAAAAATTTGTTTGATCAAGTATGATTTTTTAATAATGAATTAATTGCATTGAATATTATGGTTGTTGTCTTCATCTTGATATTCTTTTCATAAACATTGAGAAGGTTCGAAAGGGCTCATTATAGTTGTTATTGAACTTGAAAACAAACATTTTATTAGGATGATTTTTTTAATAGTCATGTGCTCTATTTAGTCCAAAATGTTCTCCTTTTTAACCCGAACGTTCTTGGTTGTGTTGGATGGAAAACGTGGGTGAAGGATTTAGGAGCTCTTTAGTGGAAGTCCT
This sequence comes from Cicer pinnatifidum, assembly GCA_037974775.1. Taxonomy (NCBI): domain Eukaryota; kingdom Viridiplantae; phylum Streptophyta; class Magnoliopsida; order Fabales; family Fabaceae; genus Cicer; species Cicer pinnatifidum. The sequence continues at coordinate 50,718,424 of JBBPBR010000007.1, forward strand.
TTGCCTTACATATATATTGGGCTTTATGCAAAAGTGCAGCAAAAGTTTCCTTTTCATCCTTGTTGTCATAGAAATACTTATTCATAGTTCATCAATCTAGAGATTGATCACCTATATTTGAATAATTTACTCAAAAATACAGGTTAAATGGCACACAATTCAAATCATGATTAAAGATTAATTAACTTGTTTATTTATCTTTAAAACACTTGATTTGGGATTTTTCCTCAACAAGAGTTTCACTTATCGCGTCATATCGACGAATGAATTAGCCTAGTAGTCTGCCACGTCAACGTCATCGTACCTTTTGCACTTAATTGACATCACTATTTTCAGCAACAAGACTCATACTCGTCTGGAGGCGAACATATATTAGTTGGTTCAGTAATTTATAGCGTTGTCAGGACTATGCATGGGGTACAGTTGCATTGGTTGTGCTATATGATAACTTGGGAGATGAAGCTATTCATGACACTAGGCAGTTGGGAGGATATATGACTCTATTACAGGTATATGACTCATATTATCTTGTGTTATAAATTTATTAAGTTGTATTTATAATTTACTAAAGTGTCTTTTATTTTTGGTGTAGTGTTAGATTTACGAGCATTTTTCGAACATTTGTAATCAGGGGTGATAATGGAAGGGTTCTTGGAGATATTCCAATAACATATAGGTTGATTGCAAAACATGTTGTTGAAGGCAGGTTGCTAACATGTTGACGGAGACTTGTTGCTATTTTGCTTGAAGATGTAGTGTTTACATCATACGACGATGATCGAGCTAATCATCATTTTGAGTCAACGATGATGTTCTCTGACTATCTTTATTAGGGTGGATTTTTAGTTTCATACCTTTCGGAGTGATGTCTTCGATAATTTGATCGCATTTAGTGCATTCCATGTGACGTTCCTGCAGTGTCAGCTAGTATAGATTGTGAGTGACAAAATACTTTGAGAGCATGTATAGCGACTCTTCGGAGTCTCTCGCCCCTAGTGACGTTTTATAAGGGGGGGGGGGGGGGGGGGTCTCTGAGAACTATTATGTCGGATACTAAAGTTTTACATCCTCTTATCCTTCGTGATGTTCCACCTACTAGTCAACCTATTACTCCATAGGTCGATCCACATGGTGAAGTTTAGGTGATATTAAGTGAGTTACTCCATATGTTCCCGAGAGGCAATTAGTATATTGCGTTTATATATTTTGTATGATTAATATATTTTGAAGACTTAAATATTTGATTTGTCCTTATAAGTTTGAGCATTTCTCATTTTTGTCCATGTAAATTTTTTATTTTTCAATTTAAACTATGTAAGTTCAATTTAGTTTTAAAATCATCTTTGTTGTTAGTTGTTATTAAAAAAAATTATGTGGCAAACGGATGAGTGATGTGACACATGAATAAATTAAAAAATTAAAAAAAATAAAATTAAGTAATTAAATTGATTAAAAAAGAAATAGAAAAAAGAAATGAAGGAAAGTTGAAGTCGTAATAAATTATATTCTTAATTAGTCCTAATTTAACTGATAAATACCGATATTGATAGATTGGACGTCTTGTTTGAATTCGAATTCGGGACATTGCACTTGTGTGTGTTAGTTATGGTGAAACTTACCATCTCTTTTAAGACAACAAAAAAATTAAATAAATGATATTAATTGTAATTTAAACCGTTAATTTATCATTTAATTATGGCTTATTTACAATTTTGGTATGTTGTCACCAATTCACGAAAATTGGTCCTCTTATTATAAAAATTGACAATTTTGGACCCTAAGATTTTTGTACTGAAAAAAATGATGATTTGACATATTTTAAATAATGTAGCATAAGATTTCATGATATAAAACTATTTAGATTTATTAATTTTTCGAAATTGAAAGTTAAGTTTTTAGCAAGTTTATTGTGAGTTCACGAGTGTTAATAATTATAGATCATTGAAGTATATATTAAGTTATTTAAATCATGTTACATTATCATTTTTAATTAAAAAACTAGAATAATGAAAACAAAACTGTCATATTTTAAAATAAAATAAAATCAATTTCGTAAATTGATAAAAATATGAGAACTAAAACTATAATTGAACATGTAACTATTTATACTTTTATGTTTTTGGGAAAGTTTAACATATGAAAAAATACTTACTTACTAAAACTTTTTACTATAAAACAAATTGTTTTTTTATTAATACGTAAATGTACAACGAGTTTCAACTGAAAGTTATTCTATGCAACGATTCAAAATGAATTAATATGCCTTCTATTGTTAAAAAGTAAAAACTCTTTGGCAACCAATTCAGTATCAAAGTCATGTGCTCTTTTCATCTTAAAGTAACATATTTAACTTCAATGATTTTTTAGATTCTAGAGCCACAGTTTTTAAATTAGTGATACTGATCGATTCTAATTTGCAGCAATTTTCCGTCAAAATAAAATTTTGCAGCAATTTATTGGTGTATCAACGATCCTCTTGTTTTTTGTATTTAATTGAAAATATAACATTTCCTTGATAATACATTTTTGCGAGAATGTTTTAGATTATATTTTCCCGATATATTTATTTTGTATACCGATGAATTCATGCGATGTTCTCATTCCTCGCAATAACAAAAAAATTCATCTAATCGCTTTATATATATATATATATATAAACAAAAAAAGTGGAGAGTTTTGTAGGGAAGAACATGAGCTAGATTCAAGCTTAGGTGCTTGAAGTGTGATAACGAAAAATGTTTAAAAGGGATCTTAATGGTAAATGAAGTTATAAAAATTAATGTGAAAGTAAGCTATTTGGAAGTTACATTATGAAAGAACATAGGAATTTATATAGATACAGTACAATATAAAAAAAGTGCATAAGCAAGAGAGTTTACTAAAAATGACACATAGACTAAGACTTAAACTTAGAATACAAAGAAGAAGGTTTTAAAAACGCAAAGATAGACAAATAGAACAATAGACATACACGAGAGATTATTATTACTGAATTGTTGTGCTCTAAAACAAAAAGCTATATTGCCTAGTGCGTAAGTAGAAATATGTACATCTTCCTGTTGTTCTGGATATATCTATCTTTTTAATCCTAGGTTCAATACATTTGCTACTGTTGAAGTCGAAATTGGTCGCTAAAATTAAACTGTTCTATTCTATTATCTCCCTTTGCCATGTATCATCCATAATGAAAGAAGACAGAAGTCTACCATAACACAATGCATGGAAGAAGTTTTTGAATTTGAGGAAGAAATGTGAGTTTTGTGACATGCAAAAAGATTACATATTCATTAATCATGTATGTTTGTGTGCTTGCAAAATCTAAGTGTCTAAGTTACTTAAATATTAGGTGGCCTTCCCTCTCAAGGGTTTGAGAATCTGGAATGAACAAAGTAAAGTTTCATCGACGCACATGAGGGCACCTGCATTATTGAACTCTCCACAATAATTTGGCGCTGAAAAGATGGTAACTAGTTGCCTGTCTGCAAAGAATTGATAGCCATCTTCAACAACCTACAAATGCATGTGAAGGGACAAGAACTTAAGTATATTATTATTAAAGAAAGAAGGAAGGAAGGAAGGAAGGAAGGAAGGAATCGAATGAATGAATGAATCTATATAATTACGTACCTGATGAGCTCGACATATAAGATCGAGATCATGTTTCTTCAAGAAGTCCGTTACCGTGTCTGGTCCAAAAGTGTATGAAACACCACGGTCATTCTCCCCCCACCCTCTTATTTCAGAGTCTGGATCGGCCCAAAGGAGGTCACATAACAGACCCTGATCTGGCACATCCAATGGCCTTTCTATACATTTGATTTGATTCAAACTCTCCATATCAGGAGAAAGCCCACCGTGCATGCATATGATTTTGTCATCAATCACTGCAGCTACCGGCAAACAATTGAAGCAGTCTGTAAATACCTTCCATAGCCGAACATTGAATCTTCGCTTGCACTCGTCATAAAACCCATAAATTCTATTAATAGAGGCACATTCGTGGTTTCCTCTAAGAAGGAAAAAGTTCTCTGGGTATTTGATCTTATATGACAGCAGTAGGCATATTGTTTCTATACTCTGTTTTCCTCTGTCTACGTAGTCACCAAGAAATAAGTAATTCGAATCTGGAGGGAACCCACCGTACTCGAAGAGTCGCAATAGGTCGAGATATTGCCCGTGTATATCACCTGAAGTGAATTTTAACAATATCCGTTGGATAGAAAAACACATAATATTTTATTTATATATAATGTTAGATAGCATTGATACATAGCCATTTTGAGAATATGAAAATACCACAAATGTTAATTGGAGCCTCTAATTCAAGTAGGTTTGGCTGGTTCAGGAAAACTTCTTTTGCCTTGGTGCAAAGGTTGCGAATTTCTGTTTCCACTAGTTGAATACGCTTGCCTCTGTTATTCCTTGCTTCCAACAGCCTCTCTATTAACGCATCCAATCCTTCCATTCCCCAAATCCTCTATTGTAATCTCAATTTTATCTCTTTCAATCAAATAATACAATAATATATATGATTTGTCTTACCAAATTCATATGCGGACATACAAACAGAAGAATGCTAAGTAGGGGCCAAAAAGAATGGTATCTTATGAGTTCAACGTTATAAAATATCGCAAATTTTAGGATATATTTAGAGAATAGAGAGACTCGTATTTGTTTTTTTATCAATTTGACTTATTTCTATGGTTGAGAAACTGAGGATCTAATTGCTACCAACGAATGGAAAGGAGAAGAGGCAATCCGCTCTCTCACTAAAATTAGGAAGGAGAAATAATTTCAATGTGATTAATTAGTACTACCAATTATAAAACTCGTCTATTGTCCAAAAGTGGCATCTAGCTTCAATTGACCATATTGAGCAAAACTAGGTTTTCTCACTCAACACCGTAGTGATAGCATTAAATGAAATATTCAAAGATTTTCATCAGACCAACACTAATTTCATTGAATTTGGATCGTCTACACTAGTATTTCTACTCATCCCTCTACCATCTCTATCCATCTCATAAATTATATTTGTCTCTCTCACTTTTTCTGTTGTTTCAGAAAATGAGTTTCGAAAAAATAACAATGCCATCGATAAAATTACTGGGATGAGTCGCGGACTAGGTCGCTCTCTTTAAGACGTTTCGAGGCACTGCCCAAATTGTGCAAGGCAGACTATCAACCACGAAGTCCCCATGATAAAACAGCTCAGTTACTCTGTAACGGAATTCTACTGCACTGTAGAAAACCGATCTAGAATTACACCATCTGTATGGCAGTCGAATGACTGACACTCTAATATAGCACGAAGGCTACTCAAGAAAAATAAGAAGAAGAAGAAGAAGAAGAAGAAGAAGAAGAAGAAGAAGAAGAAGAAGAAGAAGAAGTGAGAAGAAGAAGAAGAAGAAGAAGAAGAAGAAGAAGTGAGAAAAAGAAGAAGAAGAAGAAGAAGAAGAAGAAGAAGAAGAAGAAGTGAGAAAAAGAAGAAGAAGAAGAAGAAGAAGAAGAAGAAGAAAGAAGAAGAAGAAGAAGAAGAAGAAGAAGAAGAAGAAGAAGAAGAAGAAGAAGAAGAAGAAGTGAGAAAAGTCTCAGATACGGAGAGCTTTTGGTGTACTTTTCCAAATGAGGTGAGCTCTCTATTTATAGAGGAGTTCAGCAACTGGATCTGAGAAAAAGGGGGATCCAAGAAGCACGAAGTCCATCAGCTGGCTACTAGAAACGTGCCTCAGAAATAGGAAACGTGATTTGACTAGGCTTCTTGACCGGGCAACAGGTAACACGTGGGGAAGACCAAGCAATTAGGGTTTTCACCGGGCAAAACCAGAAGCTTAGTTAAACTAGGGCTTTGACTGGGCAATTAACGGAAGCTTAGGGTTTTGACTAGGCAAATAATAGAAGATTAGTCTGTTTAGGATTTGACTTGATCAGAACATTGACTTTGACTTTGTGGATGGCAGTTTCGTAATTAACGCAACTTGTGACATGACGCAAGCATATAATTAATTAATTAAAATAATTAATTTTCATATATTTTAAAAAATTTAATACACCACAAACCAAACCAAACCAAACCAAGCCAAGCCGGCCGGACGGGCGGGCGGGCGGCGGCGCGCGTGTGTGCGCGTGTGGTGGTCCATTTGCTTGCGTTCTCCCTCCTTCACAAAATTGCGGTGCCCCTTGGGGCCCAACCCAAGTGTGAAACTAAGACCTTATAAAGGCTTTAAATGAGTGTGTTCCCTCTTATGTGGGACTTTTCATTTTTCAATTCACAACCATAAAGCCATCATCAATGCCATTTATATTCCATCATTTCCAACAATCCCCCACTTGAATTTAAAAATAGGTTCTTGAATAGCGTCAAACGCTTCTATAAGATTATGCATAAACAAATGTGTCTCTTGACTTGAACCTTTGCGTAGTAAGTAAGATTCAGATTCAACAAGAGTGACTCGTAGTCTTGAACTCTATCTCTGACATCAAACCCACACATAACCTTTTCATTGGGTGTATTCTCAAAAGCCCGTGCATTTAGGGTCATGCACGTGTATCCCAGTGTAGTGAACGCTCTAGGAATTCTGCCTTAAAATTCCATAGGAAGCGGCCCCCACTTCCACATTCACATAGATGAGTCTATCAAGAGTACTCTTGTAGCTAGGTACTCCACTTCACATAGAGTATATATCTCATTAAGAGTTTCTATTATCTCATCCTTCATCGCTTCAGGACTCATGCTTCCTTCATATATTATGTAGCATGTTCATCTCATATCACTATGACTTGTTATTACCCATTGAACCTAATTCTTGGGATCTCCAGTCTTTTAGGTCGGGTTACCATCATAGGTGACTCATCAATCTATAGGCAATAGTCCCATCCTTTTGGATGTATTTAGGACTTTCTCTCTAGCTAATCCTTTCGTCAAAGGATCTGCTAAATTTTCATCAGTGCGTACATGATCCACTATAACAGCTCCTTTAGACAGTAATTCTCTAACTGTGTTGTGCTTACGACGAATTTGTCTTCTTTTACCGTTGTAATAACGATTCTCAATTTTTGCAATAGCCGCGGTACTATCGCAGTGGATCAACACAGCTGGCAATGGTTTTTCCCACAAAGGGATCTCAGCTAGCAAGCATCTCAACCAACTTGCTTCTTCACTAGCCGTAGCTAGTGCTATCATTTCAGATTCCATAGTGGACTGAGCCAATATAGTTTGTTTCTTTGATTTCCACGACACAGCACCACCAGCTATGTTGAAGACATAACCACTGGTTGCTTTGGAGTCATCTGATAAGGTGTTCCAATCAGCATCGTTGTATCCTTCAAGGACAACAGGAAATCTTTTATAGTGTAATCCGAGACTCATGGTCCTTTTAAGATATCTCATGACTCTTTCAATAGCATGCCAATGCTCCATACTAGGTCTACTAGTAAACCTGCACAGCAATCCAACGACATAGGCTATGTCGGGTCTAGTGCAATCAGTGGCATACCTGAGGCTGCTAATGACGCTTGCATATTCAGTTTGTCTAACACCTTCACCAGAGTTCTTGAAAAGTTTAACACTTGGATCATATGATGTGCAAGCAGGTTTACAGTCAAAGTAATTATATTTCTTTAGGATCTTTTCAACTTAGTGAGATTGATCCAAAGAAATTCCATTTTCTGACCTAGTAATCTTAATTCCAAGGATTACCCTTGCTTCTCCAAGGTCTTTCATATCAAAGTTGTTACTCAACAATGATTTCACTTTATTTACAGCATGAATGTTTGATCCAAATTTGAGTAGGTCGTCTACATAGAGACATATGATAGTGCAAATGTTATTTTCATATTTGTAATAGATGCATTTGTCACTTTCATTCACCTTGAACTCATTCGATATGATTAAGTTATCAAATTTTTCATGCCACTGCTTAGGAGCTTGTTTAAGACCATACAGAGAGTTATCTAACTTACATACCTTGTTTTCTTGTCCATGAATTATAAAACCTTCAGGTTGTTCCATATAAATTTCTTCTTCCAAGTTACCATTTAAAAAGGCTGTTTTAACATCCATCTGGTGTATCACTAGGTTATGTATAGCCGCAAGTGATATCAGCACTCTGATGGATGTTAGTCTAGTGACTGGTGAAAAAGTGTCGAAGAAATCTATATTTTCTCTTTGTCTAAAACCTTTGGCTACAAGGCGTGCCTTGTATTTATTAATAGATCCATCGGGTTTTAGTTTCTTTTTCAAAATCTATTTACAACCTATAGGTTTGCAACCAGGAGGCAAGTCTACTAAATGCCAGGTCTTGTTAGACTCTAGAGAATCCATTTCATCATTTATAGCTTCTTGCCATAAGTCTGCATCCATAGATGACAGAGCTTCTTTAAGATTTGCAGGATCCTCTTCTAGATTATACGCCATATATTCTGGTCCATAATCTTTAGCAACTCTTACTCTCTTACTCCTTCGAGGTTTTGTTTCGTCTTGTTCGTTGCTTTCAGTATTTCTTATCACCGGGACTTGTCTGGATTCGCTGCCCCCACTATTTCTTGATTTAAAAGGGAATTTATTTTCGTAGAAGTCAACATCATTTGACTCTATGATCACTTTTGCATTTAGGTCATAAAACCTATACGCTTTACTGTTTACTGCATATCCTATGAAGGCACATTCATAGGCTCTGCTTGCGAGTTTAATTCGCTTGGGATCGGGGATTCTGACATAGGCCAGACAACCCCATGTTCGAAGATAAGACAAGTTGGGCTGTCTTTTCTTCATTATCTCATAAGGAGATGTTTTGCTTTTAGATTTTGGTACTCTATTCAAAACATAGTAAACAGTCAAAATAATTTCCCCCCACCAGTGAGATGCAGCACCAGAATTAAGCATAATAGCAACAACTAATTCAGTAAGAGTCCTATTCTTTCTTTCAGCTTTACCATTCATTTCAGGTGAATACGGTGCAGTAGTTTCATGTATAATTCCATGGGTTTTGTAAAAGTCATTAAACAAACTAGAATCATACTTTGTTCCTCTATCACTACGAAACCTCTTAATCTTTTTACTAAATTGATTTTCAATTTCATTTACAAAGATCTTAAACATGTCAAGCGCATCACTTTTGTTTTTCATTAGATATACAAAAGTAAAATCAGAGCAATCATCAATAAAAGTTATGAAATAACGTTTTCCATTTCTAGTCAATGTTCCATCAAGTTCACATATATCAGAATGTATTAATTCTAGGGGTTCAGATTCTATAATTACTAATTTATGTGATTTCTTGGTTATTTTAGCTTGACTACAAAAATCACATTTTTCGAAATCCTTTGGAGATAACTTTGGAATTAAACCTAAATTGCTTAAGTTCGAAATAATATTTTTGTTCATATGACAGAGTCTAGCATGCCAAATATTAAAATCACACAACATGTAAGCAGAAGGAGACATTTTATTCAATTCCACATTCAATTTAAACATGCCATCAGTGGCGTACCCTTTCCCTACAAAGATACCATTCTTAGAAATGGTGTACAAATCTGCCCCTATAGATTGAGTGAACCCTGCCTTATTGAGAAGAAACCCAGAAACCAGATTCTTCCTTATTTCTGGAGTGTGCATGACATCCTTCAGAATTAAGGTTTTTCCAGATGTGAATGTTAGTTCCACATCTCCTATACCAGCAACATTAGTGGTGTGGGAATCTCCCAACAACACTTTCTTATCTTCAACATCCGTGTATGTTTTAAACATAGCACGATCATAGTAGACATGGCGAGAGGCACCAGTGTCTATCCACCATCCATCAGATCCACCTACAAGGTTGATCTCAGTTATCATAGCAATGAATTGCTCTTCTGTCAAGTTAGCCTGATTTGCAGGGCCTGGCTTGTTCCTGCACTTGTGTGCCATATGACCCTCCTTCCCACAATTGAAACAAGTAAAAGGGAGAGGGCCATTTCTAGGAGATGGTTTCTGTCTGGCTGTAGGGACCTTAGGAGGGTTCTCATTCTTGTTGCTGTTCTTAGAAGAGCGATGCTGATTCTTTAGTTGTTTGCCGTTTGGCTTCAGCACTGCTCCTATGAATTTCTTTTTCTTCTTATTTGTCACAAGAAGAATTTCCTCTTTCTGGTCTTGCTTACGAGATTCCTCCTCAATTCTAAGGCGAGTTATCAAGCTTTCTAGTGAAAATTCTTTGGTTTTGTGCCTAAGAGAAATTTTAAAATCTTTCCAAGCAGGGGGCAGTTTGTCAATAATAACAGCAATTTGAAATTATTCATCTAGGAACATACCTTCACTGATTATCTCGTGAGCTATCTTCTGGATTTTGTGAGACTGAGCTTCCACTGATTTGTCATCTGTCATCTGATATTTGAGGTAGCGGCTCACATCATACTTTTTAGCTCCAGCTTCCTCAGTATCATATTTCTTCTTTAGAGCATCCCAAACCTGTCGAACAGTATTGCTGTCGGAACTGTAGTAATCATACAGATCATCAGCAAGTCCATTAAGAATATAATTCTTACATAAGTAATCATTATGTTCCCATTGGGTTAATTCAGCAGCTATCTTATCCTTTTCTTTTTGTTTAGCTTTTTCTGGAACAACCGGGATATCATCCTTCAAAACGTTGGCAAGTTTCTTTGTGGTTAGAAAAAATAACATCTTTTGTTGCCAACGTTTGAAGTGACTGCCCTCAAACCGAAACGATTTGTTGAAGTCAGAAGCAGAAGAACCTGTTCCAGTAATTTCGTCGGTAGACATGGCAGTTTGAAAATGTCTTAAAATTGTTGTTTCAGAAAATGAGTTTCGAAAAAATAACAATGCCACCGATAAAATTACTGGGATGAGTCGCGGACTAGGTCGCTCTCTTTAAGACGTTTCGAGGCACTGCCCAAATTGTGCAAGGCAGACTATCAACCACGAAGTCCCCAGGATAAAACAGCCCAGTTACTCTGTAACGAAGAAGAATAGGGGAAGAAGTGAGAAAAGCCTCAGATAACCAAGCCAAGCCGGCCAGACGGGCGGCGGCGCGCGTGTGTGCTTGTGGTGGTCCATTTGCTTGCGTTCTCCCTCCTTCACAAAATTGTGATGCCCCTTGGGGCCCAACCCAAGTGTGAAACTAAGACCTTATAAAGGCTTTAAATGAGTGTGTTCCCTCCTATGTGGGACTTCTCATTTTTCAATTCACAACCATAAAGCCATCATCAATGTCATTTATATTCCATCATTTCCAACATTTTCTCTCTCTTTAAATTTATTCTCTCTTACTATTTCCTAAACTTGGTGCAGAGGATCCATCCTCAATTTCTTTAGCCCAGTTACGAAGTTAGAATTATAATATTTTGATATAAACTTTCCTCTTTTTAGGACTTCTATTATCAAATAAGTACATCATTGGTTATTAAAAAACATCCAAAAATTACATGTATTAAGAAACAAATGAACTATATATTAGATAAACAAATTTGTTACCTACACCTTTTATTTTACTACTCACATCCCTCATTTTAATTTTAAAAATAAAATATTTAAATTGTCCTTGAATATTTATAATATTCTTTGATTTTATTTATCCCTTCATCACTATTCTTAACCACTTAAAACTCATATATAACAAAATCACCATAACTCACATATCATAACTCATAATCAATCAAAACTTATAATTTAGTCTTCGCGTGGTGCAAATACGTTGTTTTATAATGATCAATTTGGTTTAGATACAAATAGCAATAGAATAATTATATTTTATCTGATTGCTTGTGCAGGGTATAAAGTAAAATCAGAAGTATTTGTGAGTTATTAATAAATATATAGAGTATAACGAAACTTTGTGATTATTATTAAATAACACCCAACTAATTATAAAGTATTTGTGAATCTAATCAAAGCGAATATGATACTTATTCGAGTCACGTATTAATTTCACAAAATAAAGTATTGACAATTTCTTTAGGTTAATCGCCATTTGATCAATCTGACCAAACAAATGAAATACAATATATATTTAAAATACATATAAGTTTTGCAGTAAGGGGTGTTCGCGATGCAATTGAATCGATTTTGAAGGAAAATATAATTAATCTGAAAATTAATATATTTACAGTTTGGTTTGATAATTATAAAAAAAATCGATCTGATTCAAATTAATGTAGTTTAAATTAAATTAATTTTTAGTTGATCCAAATTATAATTTATAAAATATTATTTTAATATAAATATTATAAAATTGTATTAAATTAATAAGTTTAAATAAAAATTTTAAATATTATATACTAATAATTAACATTACATAATAATATTAATCAATTACATTTAAATTATATAAAATTGTAATAAAAATATATCAAACTAGTATTATTAGAAAAGTAATTAAAACTAACAAGTAATAATTTAATAAAATATTTCAAACGAATAAAATTAAATATGTATTATTATTTATAAATGTTTGGTTCAATTTTTTAAAATAAGTTCGAAATTCAATTTGAGCGATATTAAACTCAAATGATGTATTCAATTCATTAATTTAATTTAAAAAGACATTATTCTTGGTATGTCCCGAATGATCGGGAAATGTGACATTCTTATTCATCATAATCCAATTATACCATTATCCGATCACATTAAACACACCTCATTTAGATAATCAATGAAGAATACTTTGGATGTAACAGAGTTGTGTTCCTACTTTGGATGTAACAGAGGTGTGTTCCTATGGTAGCATCGCAAATTCTACCAATCCACTTATACGTTTCCAAACAAAGAATAGAAGGGTTCAGAAAAATGTTGGTTGAATATAAATGTGATTCAATTGACTAGAAATAAAAACAATAGACGCTACATAAATCAATGTAAGGATGAATACCTATAATATGAGAATAGAAGAGTGTTTGAGAGCAAATTGGTTATCACATACATAAATAAAAAGGTATAATATAAAAAGTTTAGATATATACACAAATTGTATATAAAAATTTTAAATTAATAAATTTATAAAAATACATTCACAATCAATAATTTTAATGTTTATAACAGAGCTAACATATCAAATTTTAGTTAACAATTTTAATAACTAAAAGTTAGTTTTCAAAAATCTATTTTTTTTCAAACATTATATTTTTATAGTTTAATTAATATTGTCAAATAGTTTTATTAATATGACGGTTATAATTAATTGACAATGTAAAATATCTTTACATTATCGATGCATACAAATTAAATTCAATTTTTTATACTTTTACTACAATTTTTTTAACTACAAGAACAAAAACAATATATAT
>JBBPBR010000007.1:50731855-50753353 GCA_037974775.1 Cicer pinnatifidum
ATATATTAAAATACATTTAAACACAATACGTTGTTTAAGATATCAATTGAGATAGTGTTAATAAAAGATAAGTATTTGATTTGAGTATTACGCCATCTATTTTAAAATTATGTGAAATTATATATCAAACCAACAAAGATCGAGTTTATTAGTTTAGTTCAACTTTGACTCAAACTCATAAAAAAAATCAATCTAATTTAATTAGTTTTGGTTAAATTTTTGAGATCACATAATCATTTGGTTTGATTTTTATATTTCTATATAAAATTCACAATTATACCTCTAAATAAAATTCACAACTCACATAGTTGAAATTTAGGTTGAAAATTTTAATTTATTTTATAATTACAGTATAGTATTTGTTTTTGTAATTGTTTTTATAAATAATTTCCTTTGTTTTTTATTTTTATAATAGACATTTAAGTTAAAATTTGGTCAACAAAAATTTGAACTATTTGATTCATAACATGGATCAAATAGATCAATTTTTTGTTGATCAAATTATAAGTCAAATGAATCTTATAAAAAAAGATATTAATGTTATTGAAACATAAAAAATGACACAAATACAATACTATGTAAAATAAAGAGGATCACCTTTTGTTTTTGTATTCTAATACACATTATTGTATTTGTGTCAAATTGTGTTTCAATAATATTACTCAAACAAAAAAAATAAAAATAGTGTTATTTAAACAAAATTATTGGAGACTTTGGGGTGGTTGTGCTCATCCTATGTCCCCAAGAAGATCCACTTTGCACATACATATAAAATTTTAGAAACTCAAGTAACTAGAAAATGATACAAATTTTCTTCTTTGTTCACATTGCCTTCTCATTCTTCCTATTCTTTGTTCCTCCTCGCTATTGCTTTTGTTCTTTCACCACTAGTCGCGCCTTCGAGCTTCAAACCACCGCGTCGTCTCCAAGTTCATACACTACCAATCGCGTCGCCTCGTTTTTTTTTATCTTTAATTTTCTTTTCTAAAGTTACTTAGTTACTTCTTTCTCTTTTTTTTTTCTTTAGTTTTTTTTTCTTTTCTTTTGTTACTTAGTTTCTCTGTTCTTTTTTCTCTTGTTTTTTTTTGTTTTTTTCTACTTCCCTTCATTTAATATTTTTTAATATTGTTATTTTATTACTCTATGTTGAAGAAGATAATATATCTAGTATTTAAATGCATGTTTTGATTAAGACTTAGGGTTTTTTATTACTATGTATGAATGTTTATGAGTTTGAGACATTTTTTAATTATGCATGTTTATATAAAATTATTCATGTAATTTGTCACAAAAAAAAAATAGAAATAATTCTGGTATCCCGCAATCCGCTATCCCGGTTTTCAGGGTTGGCCGCAACACGCCGCTTACTAGGATTAACTACCTAGAAATCTTGTAATATGCCACTTTTTTGAGACATTAAGTAACGAAATTATAAACGTAAAGATACATATTTGTGTTTTTATAAAATTATCTTAAATACTCATTTAATTTAAAATCAATTAATAACTTTTTCAATTGTATTTCAAATATAATGAATCAAAGTATTCACAATTACAAAATAAAGTTAATACGTTAAACAAAGGAAATTCCAAAAGCCAAAATATTTGGTGTTTTATAATAAAAAAATAAATCCTAGTTGGTCATAACTTTGGACTCTTGTGGAAAACTCACCCAACAAGTTTAGCACTGGTACAAAAGTATTTTAGAGCCTTCAACTAGCTTTTTTATTATTATACCATTAAAATAAAAATTAAATACTAAAATACCACTATTTTTAAATAATGTACTAAAATACCACTATTTTTAAAATTTGGATTTTCTCTCTTAGAAGTCGTTTCCTGCTCCTACACTTTCTCAACTAATATTTTTTTTTTTTAAAGGAAGAAGGGAAATCGGTTTGTTGAATACCGATTTCTCAACATGAATTTTTTTTTTAAAATTTTGTTATTTTTAGTTATTAAATTTATTTTATTATCTATAAAATTATTTTTATTAGTAGTACTATATAATAGGCACATATATAGTGAATTTGATCAATTAATAAAGCCACGTTCACCCACTGCAAAATAATACAACACATTATTTTTTGTTAACATCTTTCTTAAAAATAAATATATATTTTATTAATCAATAATTATTATTTTAATTAAATAATTAATTTAAGTTTCATTTATTATTAATTGAATTAATTAGTTTAATTTAATTAATAATTAATTTATGTTTCCTTTATTATTTAATTAAGTAATTAATATTTTAATTCAATAAATAAATACAATGTTAATTTTATATTGTATAATTATTAAAAAAAATTAATTAAATGGACTCCATAAAATAACAATATTTAATTTAATATTATAATTAAACATACAAACACCAAATTAACTAATTTTATTACAATGAACTAATTTCTATTAGGAGCATCAATACGATAAGGGCATTTATTCTTGCTATGTCCCTCGTTCTGACACAAACCACATCTCTTGGGGTGTGTGTTTTTTTCTCGTTGATCCATTTCAGTATGAATACGAGTAGACTGTGGACGATCTTTTGGATCTCTTCTCATGGTTGGATTGTGGCACAACTCTATTCCATTGTATTCTGGCCAATATGATTGAAGAGGAATTGTTGGGAACTCTTCTTTGTAAACGTCAAAGATACATTGCAATGTATACTTAGAAGACACATACATCATGTAGTCACGGTGAATAAACGAACAAGCGGCAATGACATGTGAACATATATAATGTAATGCTTGAAATTCACCACAATCACACCATCTTTTGTCGAGGTCTACCTTGAATGTCCCTACAGGACGACCACTTGGTGGATGAACCAACTCCTTAACTGTAAATATACTATGAGCTCGATTGTGAATAACAACTTCATGGGAATTTGACATTGCTCGTTCCTTGTTAAGATTTTGAATGATTGTATTTGAGTAAATCAAACCTGATGTCATCATTGCTTGGGCATGTGTCCCTCTTTCTTCAAATTTTGCAGTCACTCTATAGTATGTTGCTTGCACTAAAGAACTGACTGGAAGATTGTGTGTCCCCTTTAATACATTGTTCATGCACTCAGAAAGGTTAGTTGTCATGTGTCCCCAACGTCTACCTTCATCATATGCTTGTAGCCATTGTTCCTTTGGAATATCGTCGAGCCATTTCACTGCATCTTGACTCCAATCACTGATTTGTCTTCTAAAGTATGCGATGCTTGGTTGAGTCATAGCGTATCTTGAATGAACAAAAGTTGATGTTGTTTAGGCAATTTGGAAACAAAATTATAAAGAAAAAATATGTGTGAGATATATATATAAAAAAATACTAACCCATGCTGGTTACAAGATCATTCATTATCCCATTTTGAAGGTCCTCATGAAGTTTTGTGATATATGTCGAACGCAAAAGACATGATGCCAATTGCTGTTTACACGCCTAACAACACTTTTAATCGACTCATGTCTATCTCAAATCAAGGAGAGGTTGGGTTGAGGTGTGACAAACATTCGTAGACGAGTGAGGAAGAAAAACCAACCATCTGATGTTTCATACCCAACAATGGTGTATGCTATAGGAATGGTATGACCATCACCATCTTGAGCGATTGCCATTAGTAAGGTCCCACGATACTTCCCATATAACCAGGTTCCATCAACTGAAACAACTGATTTACAATGATTAAACCCTCTGATACATGGTTGGAAACTCCAAAAGAGATGATGAAAGACAGCTTTGCTAGGAACTCGTTGGCCATCCTCAATAAAGGGTCCCACTTCAATATCGGTAACAGTACCTGGAAGATAATGTTTAAAAGCAAGAATCCACCTTGGAAGCTCTTTATATGATTCCTCCCAATTGCTGTATATTCTCTCAATGGCCTTTTGTTTTGCAATCCATGTCTTTCTATAATTAGTGGTATATGTGTACCGAGATCGTATATGTGTAATTGATACTGAAACTGATATTGTGGGATCGGCTGTTACCATTTGTAAGATGCTTTCACAAATAACAGTCGAAGAGAGTTGTTGGTGATCTTGTGAAACCATTGTTGATGAGCATGTGTGTGGCCCTTCTAGTTTTGTGATCTTCCAGATGTTTGATTTCTTTCTATTCAAGATTCTACACCTCCACATACAATTTTTATTTTTACAATGGACAATCCATCTAGTGTTATCAGAATGTGCAACGACGAAGCTCGTAGAATTGTGCATATGATATTCTTTTACACACTACATTGCCACATCTTTTATGGGAAATGTCATCCCCACTTGAAGATTGTCAGGATCTGGAAGAAGGTAAGATTGGTTTTTGGACATAGAGTTGACAAATTCATTGTCAACGTAATTCATGCTGTCGGTGGTAACGTTGCGAAAATGTGAGGGGGGGTCAGAGAAAAAAATTATAGTAGATGGACATTCTACTTCGGGTTCCTGATCATCATCATCGTCATCGTCATCGACAACAACTTCAACAAGAATGTCATCCTCATTCTCACTAAAATCGTCGACTTCTTCATTGTAGACACCAGCTACAATACTAATAGGACCATTGTACAGTGTGTTAAGGTCAATATCATGGGTGGATGCTGATGGGTGTTGTGACAATGAGGCTATGGACTGATGGTGGATTTGTGTTTCAATAAAAGGGTATGAACATGGAATGGAGTTGGGATATGAATAAGGTAAACTTACTTGTATGTCGTCTCTAGGATTATCTACTAACTGTGCATAAACTTCAATTGTTGAAATACCAAGACATTTACTTGCAATGAACATGTCAAACATTATATGCACGTCATCATCTCCTAAGAGATTTAACGATTCATATCGAACATGTCCTGGCGCAAGAGTT
Organism: Cicer pinnatifidum; assembly: GCA_037974775.1. Classification (NCBI taxonomy): domain Eukaryota; kingdom Viridiplantae; phylum Streptophyta; class Magnoliopsida; order Fabales; family Fabaceae; genus Cicer; species Cicer pinnatifidum. Next base: position 50,736,709 of record JBBPBR010000007.1, read on the forward strand.
ATAGGGTATCGGTAAATAACATCTACCACTCTCTGTGAGTTGTCTAGTTGAATCTTTGTTTGGATACATTTGATAAGTCCATCAAGTTTGATATTTTTTTTTCACTTTTACCAATGATGTATTTGCGCATGCAAAGACAACACCTTCTATGTTTGTCCTCTCAACATGTAATATACTAGGACAAAAAACTCTAATGGAGCCATTGTAGGTAAAAGATATGTATGAGTAAGTGTTTATAATGATATTTGTTTGTGTTCTCAATAAGTGAACAACATTACATATTTATACTATGATGGATAACATCCCAATGACGTCAGTGTAATTCTCAAATCATCCACTGATTGGCTGGTTCAAATTTTTGGATAGGATAATGCTTACGTCTATGATGATGTCAGTGTAATCAGGTACGATAACATCATCGTAATCCTCAAATCATCCACTGATTGGCTAGTTTGGATTTTTGGATAGGATAATGCTTACGTGTACTATGACGTCAGCGTAATCCTCAAATCATCCACTGATTGGCTGGTTCGGATTTTTGGATAGGATAATGCTTACGTGTACGATGACGTCAGCGTAATGTGGTACGATGACATCAACGTAATCCTCAAATCATCCACTGATTGGTTGGTTCGGATTTTTGGATAGGATAATGCATACGTGTACGATGACATCAGCGTAATCTGGTATGATGACGTCATTGTAATCCTCAAATCATCCAATAATTTGCTGGTTCGGATTTTTGGATAGGATAATATTTACGTGTACGATGACGTCAGCGTAATCTGGTACGATGACATCAGTGTAATCCTCAAATCATCCACTGATTGGCTGGTTCGGATTTTTGGATAGGATAATGCTTACGTGTACGATGACGTCAGCGTTATCCTCAAATCATCCACTGATTGGCTGGTTCGTATTTTTGGATAGGATAATTCTTACGTGTACGATGACATCAGCGTAATCCTCAAATCATCCACTGATTAGCTAGTTCGGATTTTTGGATAGGATAATGCTTACGTGTACGATGACGTCACCGTAATTTGGTACAATGACGTCAGCGTAATCCTCAAATCATCCACTGATTGGCTAGTTCGGATTTTTGGATAGGATAATGCTTACATGTACGATGACGTCAGCGTAATCTGGTACGATGACGTTAGCGTAATCCTCAAATCATCTACTGATTGACTAGTTTGGATTTTTGGATAGGAAAATGCTTATGTGTATGATGACGTCATCGTAATCCCCCAATCCTCCACTGATTGGCTGGTTCAGATTTTTGGATAGGATTGCAATTGTTTGATAAATAGTCATTATGTTCATATTATTATTCACACACACTTTAAAGCTCTCACATTCACAACATACAAGCTCAATGACTCTTTTAAGAAATCAGTATCTTCACAGGTCTAGAGATATCGCTGAGATGGTAAGTGGTTGTAATCATCTTATGTATACATGTTTTTAATCATCATTTTCATAACTCTAATATTAAATTTATTTAAAATGTAGAACTTGATTGAATGTCACCACCACTTTAGAATGGAGGAACCAAATGAAATGATAGTGCCCTACTTGGAGAAAGCTGGGTTTTTGACCGTTGTAAAATTGGGATCTTGTAACGTGGACCCATCATTGGTGACCGCAATGGTAGAACGTTGGAGAACAGAAACACACACATTTCATCTTCCAATAGGAGAGTGTACAATAACTCTTGAAGATGTTGCATTACAACTTGGTCTACCTATCAACGGAAGACCAGTAACTGGAGGTGGCGCTTTAGATTGGGATGAAGAATGCCAACAACTTTTGGGTGTCATTCCTCCAAAAAATCAAATGGTGGGCCAATTCGTCAAACTGAAATGGTTAAAAGACACATTTGCTCATGTTCCGAATAATGCAGCAGCTGAGCAAGTACAACAACATTGTAGAGCGTACCTATTATGCTTGATTGGGGGTTTGGTAATCCCTGACAAATCTTGCAATAGAGTTCATTTGATGTATCTTCCCCTGTTGAAACATATTCAACGTGTTCGACTATATAGTTGGGGTTCAACCTGTTTGGCAAACTTATACAGACAAATGTGTCGTGCAATCGCATTGTCTTATGCATGTATGGGTGGATGTACATTGCTCCTTCAATCTTGGGTATGGTATCGCATGCCGTTCATTGCCCCTCATTGCACTAGAGAGACATCATTTCCACTAGCAAAACGGTAAAACATTTTTCATATTAATCCAATAAATTACATATAATATACTTGTCAAACTTGCTAAATAATAGTTTTATATTCTTTTACTAGATGGATTGGCAGGGAACTAATCCATTCTGGAACTCCATACGGGGATATTGTCAGTTATAGATCAAACATTGATCACATGCAACATTATCAAGTTTAAAATTTCATTGTTCAACAAAATTTATATTTATTATAATTTTGTTGTCTTACCACTACAAGAAAAACACATATTTGTGGCCAACTTTATAAATATTTTGTGGCCGAATAAAACCCTCACAAATTTGTGACCGAAAAAACCATCACAAAGGCTAAAATTGAAATTGGTCATTTTTTGTGGCTGAAAAAGCCCTCACAAATTTTTAAATATTTAACTGGATTTTGTGGCTGCCTAAGCCCTCACAAAATCACAACATTTTGATTTTGTGAGGGCTTAGGCAGCCACAAAATCCAGTTAAATATTTCTGGATTTTGTGAGGGTTTTTACAGCCACAAAAAATGCATTTGTGAGGGCCAAATCCGTCACAAAGGAGTGACGTGACCAGTGGCATTTGTGGCTGAAAAGGCCGCCACAAAGGAATGAGCACGTGGAATTTGTGGCTGCAAAGGCCGCCACAAATGCTCAAGCAACACTATATATATTTCTCCCCTCCTACTTCATTTTTTCACATCCAACTTCTCTCTAAAACCTCATTCTAACTATTCTCTCCTCCTTCTCTCTACACAAAATTACTCTTAAGCTTCATTTAAATATAATTATAATTATTAATTTAAATATTTAAATATTTAAATATTTTATTATTAATAATTTAAATATTTTTTTATTAATTTAAATATTTTATTATTTAAATTAATCTTTAATGTAATTATTAATCTTTATTTTTAATTTAAATTTTTTATTTAAATTTTTTAATTATATTAAGATTAGTTTATTATATATTACATTTAATTTATAATTACATTATATTTTAAATTTAATTTAAATTTAATTATAATTTAAATTTTAATATTATAATTATATTAATTTATTATATATAATATTATAATAAACTATTAATTTTGAATTTAAAAATTAATTTATTAAATACGAATTAATTTGTGGCGGCCTAAGCCCTTACAAAATATATTAATTTTTAATTACGTTGGTATTTGTGGCGGCCAAAAGCCCTCACAAAGGTCCAGTCAGCAAATTCAGCATGTCCTTTGTGGCGGCCTATGCCCTCACAAAGGCAGACTTTTGTGGCTGCAAAAGCCCTCACAAATGCCAACCTGTTTCAGGCACTTTGTGGCTGCAAAAGCCCTCACAAAATTTTGTGACCAGCTTCTTTGTGGCTGCCAAAAGCCCTCACAAAAGCCACCTTTGTGGCTATTTTTTTCCCTTTGTGATGGCTTTTGGCCCTCACAAAATCCATCTATTCTTGTAGTGTACTAATATGTCTTTTTTTCTCTAGTTCATATGGATGCCTTACAGGGGTCTTGAAAATGTCATACCACAACAAGCATATCAGGATTCAATGATATGGACTGCCAAAACTGCATTGATTTGTTTCTCAACTGTTGAATGGCATCAAACAGATAGAGTCAAATTGCAGTTTGGACTTTCGTAGGAAATACCAGATGAACCTGAAAATATTGATACACTTCACTGTCAGGATATGAGAGGGAATCATCTGGAAAATTGGAAAGATAAACATGCTACATGGATTCAATTTTGGAACGAACGTCGAAGTCATTGTCTTACCGGTCAACCGATAAATGGACACCCAATACCAACAGAGGAGTATATGGTGTGGTTTAGACACAACTCTAATCTGTATCTATCAGCTCTACACCTACTACGGGACCCACGATGTGGTGTTGCAGAAGAGCCAACTCGACCATCACGCCAACAAAGACGTAATAGACCTCGTCTACCGACTCCTCCTGTTTCTATTAAAAATGAAGCGCCAGAGCCACATCTTCATTAATTTTCTTTCACCCCAACACAACAACAATTTGAACCACCAAGACAATCAGTTCAATTCATGTCAACTCAACAAGATGATCACCGACAATCTCTACATTCAAGTGATCAATATTTTGTGAATAACTTATTTGGTGCAAACCTAGATACGCCTGAATCGGCTACTCATTATATTAATAACATGTACTCATTTGGTGTTCCATCATTCCCAAATCAAGTAGATTATACTTTTTCGATGCATGTCGACCTACTAAGTGAAAATGTTCAGGAGACATATGCCATAGTTGACGAAAAAAACTCACCTCCACGTTGTCCACGTCGTATTCGTCGACCACCACGATGTGGGACTAGACACCATATAGGAGATTAATGTAATAAAAATATTGTAATAAAATTTGTATTAATGATATTTGTATGTTAATTTTTTTACTCATTTGGTATTTGTATGTTTAATTATAATATTAAATTAAATATTGTTATTTAATGGAGTCCATTTAATTAAGTTTTTTTTAATAATTATACAATATAAAATTAACATTGTATTTATTTATTGAATTAAAATATGAATTACTTAATTAAATAATAAAGGAAACTTAAATTAATTATTAATTAAATTAAACTAATTAATTAATTAAATAATAATTAATTCAATTAATAATAAATGAAACTTAAATTAATTATTTAATTAAAATAATAATTATTGATTAATAAAATATATATTTATTATTAAGAAAGATGTTAATGAAAAATCATGTGTTGTATTATTTCGCAGTGGGTGAACGTGGCTTTATTAATTGATCAAATTCCTTATATATGTACCTATTAAATAGTACTACTAATAAAAATAATTTTATAAATAATAAAATAAATTTAATAACTAAAAATAACAAAATTTTAAAAAAAAAATCGTGTTGAGAAATCGGTATTCAACAAACCGATTTCCCTTCTTCCTTTAAAAAAAAAAAAAATATTAGTTGAGAAAGTGAAGGAGCAGGAACCGACTTCTAAGAGAGAAAAATCCAAACTTTAAAAATAGTGGTATTTTGGTACATAATTTAAAAATAGTGGTATTTTAGTATTTAATTTTTATTTTAATGATATAATAATAAAAAAGCCCCTCCAACTGCATGCTATTGTACTTCCTCGCATTTCTCCTTCTAGGTTGATCTACGACATTATCCGCTCAAGTAACACTATAGATGAAGTCCTGTAAAATGTAAGAGTCATCTTCAAATATCAAACACATAGGAAATAAACATGCATATATAGTTGCTATAGCAAAAATATAAATAAATCACATACTTCATTTAACAGTTAAAATCACGAAGCACCAAAGATACAAATTAACTAAAATGTACAAATCTTATTTGTTAGACTATATGTCAATGCACGATTCTGAAATATCATCGTCCTGTAGAGAAAATTGTCCCACCTTTGGACAATGTCCCATCGTTGGACTGGTCTCACCATTGGATAAATGCTCTACAAAGTTTTATGTTCAGTATCCCACCTTTGAGTATTTTTCTGAGTTAGGTTGCCTTTGCAATGAACTGTCGTCACATACTCGTGACTAGGTTCAGGCCACCAATACATGCATGAATGACATCACTTTAGTTATTAATAAAATAGATCATTCAATCAGACGTCCAAAATCATTCAACTTTGTCCTAAGTCAACCTGGTTTAGACACAAAATCATCATCTTAAATAACCACAACATGTCAAGCACAACCATTATATCAACGTATCATATAATGTTTATTTTTCACAATTTGAACATGTCAAACACAACCATTATAACAACATATCACATAATATTTATTTTGAAGATAACACACAAATATAACCAATACACAACATCACAATTTATTTATATCACATATAATTCAAGTAGGAAAACATATGGAGTGATGCCCTTACCATCACGAGTGTCGTTATTAAGGTTCCTATGTAACGGTCTTTGCTCAAAAAACGTTACACCGTCACAAATTAATTTACTACTCATTTAGTGTGTGTAACACCCTGACTTTTAACAGCACCAGTGCTTTTTTTTTTATTTAAAAATAAAACCACTTAACAAAATAGTACGTCATAACACAAAACGACAAGAGTCATAAATAATTACATCATATATACAAATAAATTAAAATATTTTTTGGAACAATAATCCAAAATATACAAATAGAAAATACATCGGTGATATGAGACCTATTAGACATCCTTCATACCTCTGGGGTATTCTCGACAGACACCTGCACATAAGTACTACTCCAAGAATGCTATCCCCCATGGTCACATCAAAAAAATGAAACATGAACCCACAAAACAGTTATCTGTCAAGTTATGCCATAGATACAGTCATCCCAAAATAAAATAAGTACAATCACCTAAAGAACAACACTGAGACCTTATACAACCAAAAACTAATATGATCATGCACTAATAACTACAGTAACAAAGGTGACATCCACACTATGCGTAAGTCCCATCTGACGCAATATCTCTCTTCGAATTAACTTTTTCTTCCTTATCAGCCATAGAAGGATCAATCTCCTCAGAAGTCAGATCCACCCATAAGATAGGTGGCTTCTACGGGACATGAATCTCAAAATAGCTCACTATCAAAAGTAGGAGCTTTGACCCGACCCGTATATGTAGCCTTGCTTAAGATGGGGTCATATGTCCAAGCAATCGGTAAATGCCAATCAAGGAAGTCTAACGATATTTCCGATGCAGGGTAATAGTCGGTAGAACGAACTCGAGTGTCATCTAAGGGCAAAGCTTAATTTCCACAATAATGTAAAAGGTCACCAATTGAAATTAACACATAACATTTAACAATTATGTCATAAAGTCAAACAATAACACTTAGCAATTACGACATGATAACAAACAATAACATAATATGTATATAAAAATATCATATTATAACAAAATGACTCACGTGCCAAGCACCCTAGTGCAATGCTTATATATCAATGCACATGATTCCGGAATTTCTAAACCCTCCTCGATGGGCGTAAATCATAAATGTACCGTCTCTCACATACTAGTACTAATTATACTACTGTGCCATATATTACAGATCAACATGATTTACTAGAGTGTAGTCTACCACAGACCTACACGACAAATAAATTCTCGTAAGGATAAGATGTATCAATCAACTCGTGGAACCATCCTGTGGCCCATCACGATCACCACTAACATCGTGACCCATCACGATCACCACTAACATTGTGGCCCATCATGGTCGCCACTAATTATGAAATGCACGAGCATACTTGACTTTTTCACAACAATCATTATGTAAATATAGCTATTAAAATACTTCCCTTTTAGTACTCATTACTTAAGACATATTATCCTATATAAAATTCATAACATATAACAACACGTATTATCATTCAATAATGCATCATCACATCAATATTAATCATCACATATTCACACATCAATTATACATAAATCACACATATAAGGTTTCTATGTGCAAATTAAAGATTTAGAAGGAGTTTTTACCTTAGTTATAGCTTTCTCAACAATTATAGTTACCACAATCAACACAGCTAAAAATCTTGCTCGTGCCGACACCTTCAATCAAATAGTGTTTGACTTAGTCAAATTAATCCTTAAAACTTTAACTACCATACAAATCCTTTCTTATTCATAACCCCCTTACTTTACTAAAAGGGTTTACAATGAGTAAGGACTAATTGTATTATTAACCACAACACACTTTCAACATATAAAACATATTTTTAGAAATTAACATCATTTAATTTTTCAGTGAATTCACTCACAATTTTTCCAAATGTTTTAAATTATTTTTCTCAAAATTTTTCACACGACCACAATTTTTTCTCCAATGTTGCCATAACTCATTTTTTTAAAGACTAAAAGTTCAATAAAAGTATTTACCTCATAACAACATATAGACACCTAATTTTGTCCGTCACTTTTAAAGTTTTTGTGAAATATAATAAATATATAATTAAAAATAAAAATAAAAATAAAAATAATAATAAAAATAAACAATTAGGCTGTTGACACCTAATTTTGTCAGCTCTTCCTTTTTATTTGCAGAAAAAATATAATAATAAACATTTAGCATATTCTTTAAGTTAAATAAAATAAAAATATTTAAAAAAAAATATTAATTTTGATTTAATTTATTGTTTCTAAAAAAGGGGTTAAAAATCATACCTTAAGTGATTATGGTAGGTTTTTGAAAACGTTAAGGATAACCTTAATGATCATTAATGAGAATTATTGTCTTCCAAAAAAATTAAACCTAATTTCTAACTATAAATAAGAGGACAAGGAAACTGAGGAGAAATGGGAGAGAAGAAAGATTGGAATCAAGGGCTAATAAAAAATTTCTCCAGTGCGATAAACCCTTGTTTTCCTTTTTTCTCATCATCTATTTTTTGACATTATTGTTGTTATAGAGTTGTTTTTTTTACTATTTTATGCACGTATGATATAAACAAGAAATTCTTTTTTTTAGTTTAACAATCAAGTTTAATAAGGATCAAGTTGATTGTTGTATAATTGTCTACTTCTTTATCAAATTCGTAATTCATTATCTCTATTTTGTTTTTTTATCTTGTGCGTTAGATTTTAAACTCTTTTGTTATTATCGTCGTCGGTTCGCCCCATATATGTGCCGCTGACTCGTGGATCTGTTCTCGAATTTTTATCGTTTATAAGTTGTAAAATGCAAAAAAAAAAAAAAATAGTAAAAGTATTTTCTTAAAAATAAAATGATATACAAATTAATAAACAATACGTCACTCCTATTATTGTTATTATTATTATTATTATTATCATAATTATCATTATTATTATTATTATTATTATTATTATTATTATTATTATTATTATTATTATTATTATTATCCCACTATAGTGTGAATTTATTTTGATATAAAAATAAAAATTAATAATAAAATCAGTCAACACACAAATATTTTCTACCCAAAAACTATGTGAGTTTTGATTTCCCTAGGAGCAAGGTCTTTCCTTGTCAAACCAAATTAATAAAAAATATTTTTTTTCTTTCTTTTATTAATGTAAATAATTTATTTTCTTTTTTTTACTATTCTTTTTGGGGGTAAAAATAAATAAACAAATAAATAATTTGTATACAATTAATTATGGGATAACCGTTTTAACGGACGTTATAGGGTGGCAATACTTCCCTATTCGTAATCGACTCTCGAATCTGAATTTCTGGTTCAAAAATTATTATTTTAGGTTTTATCTAATTTTTCCTTTAATAAAAATAAAATTGGTGGCGACTCCTTTTTTCGCGGACAAACAAGACGCGACAGCTGGCGACTCCGTTGGGGACTTTTGAGAGTCAAGCCTAACCTAATTAATTGTATATAGTTTTATTTTTATTTATATTACCCCCATTTTATTTTTATTTGTTTGAATTATTTTGTTATCTATTTGTTGTGAATATAGTTGTGGATTCATTTTTTTTTTGTTGATTTTATATGTTTTCTGATAATATATTAACTATATGCATTTACGGTAACTTATTCTAATTATGGAAGTTTACGTGTATTTATGTTAATTTGTTCTAATTGTAGTCATTCCGTTTTTATTTATTCATTTATTTATTTATGGTAACTTACATCTTTTAATGGTAATTTATAGTAATTTATGTTAATTACAGTGATTGTTTTATTTTATTTATTTCTCTACACATTATACTAACACGATTCACATACTTATGAGTGGGCTCTATATCTGGACTGAGTGCAACTTAAGATAAGTTAGAGACTGTGTAATGATAGTCTTATTGATGAACATCATGTTTGGTTGTCACGAAAGTCTCACATAGAGTTGACATTTTCTATAATATTTCCATTTTAATAGTTTACCTATTATTTGGATTAATATTTTAGAATTGAGTTGTGTGCTCTACGAATCAATTTAGAACTATAGAGGCACACATGGTGGAGGTTCACGTTAAAAACCGTAGAGCAATTAAATTAGTAAAGAATCATGTAGGCTCCATGCATTTTTGAAAAAAAATCTACCTTATTAATATCTCATATTTGCATCATCATGCATGTTCGATCATTTTATTGTCATTTTGTAACATGTTATGTTTTTTTTAAAATAAAAAAAAAAATCATTGCATATTATATAGTAAATTTTTTAGTTTATTACATAATCATTGCATTCATTTTTTACATTCTCATAACATTTTCCTACAAAAAAAAAAACTACCTTATTAATATCTCATATTTGCATCATCATGCATGTTCGATCATTTTATTGTCATTTTGTAACATGTTATTTTTTTTTAAATAAAAATAAAAAATCATCGCATATTAAGAGATAGTAAATTTTTAGTTTATTACATAATCATTGCATTCATTTTTTTACATTCTCATAACATTTTTCTTCAAAAAAAAAAAAAAAGAGAACTACCTACGCTAGACCATAGTCACCTTCTAATACTCACACACCCTTTTTCAATCTCCTAATTTTTTTTTTTGCATCATTTGTATTTATGATGGCTGCCATAAAAAAAAACATCACTACATCATTTTTAGAATCATAAAATCTAAGGCTTATTGTGAATATCTTTAACTATAGGGAACATGAGATCAAATGGTGGCTCAAAAAAAATACTCTCTTAAGAAAGACATTGCCACTAAGAATTCTAAAACCAGATGTAAGCAATCCTAAGAATCTTGCTCGAAAAGTGAAAAAAGTGCAGCGTGTGATCTTTACTGGGAAATTCGGGATAATCCTCGATTTGCTTGAAGTTAATGTGCAAGTGGACGCCCTTACAGCGTTGGCCCAATTATATGACCCTCCCTTCAGGTGGTTTACTTTTAGGAACTTTCAATTGGCCCCAACGTTGGAGGAGTTTGAACAAATATTGGGGCATCCAATAAAGGGGAGTGAACCTTACTAGTACATGGAGCACTACTCCTCAATGAAAATAATTTCCAAGACACTTGACATTCCTATAAAAGAGATAGAGGAAAATAGAATCGATAGAGACAATTTGATTGGATTCCCGATAAAATATCTTGAAGAGAAGACAATAAATTTAGCGAGAGATGGAAAATGGGACACTTTCATGGATGTACTCGCCTTAATTATATACGGAATTGTTTTATTCCCAAATATTAAAGACTTTGTGGATTTTATGGCAATAGACGTCTTTATGGCTCATAAACATAGGAGGGAGAATCCAGTATCAGCAGTTCTAGCTGACATTTATTGCACTCTCGACCACTGCCATGAGAAAGAAGGAGGCTTGATTCGTTGTTGTTTGTCGATACTCTACATGTGGTTCATCAAACATATCTTTCAGGCCGAACATCAGCCAAGAACTAGAAATAAAAGGGAATGTGCCATTACCCTAGCAAATCTCGACGAGAAAACAATCCAGTGGTACGCGCGAAGTCAGAATATAAGTGAAGTGATTTGTAAATGCAGGAGCTTTATTGATGTCCCACTCATGGGAACCAAGGGGTGCATAAATTATAACCCCTACGTGGCATTGAGACAATTAGGTTATCCTATAACAAAAGCACCAATCATTGATATAGCAAACTCTTTTATCATTCGGGGGCAAGATACTCATAACGATGGACTACTAAGAATAATACACAGGTCTTGGGAAGATGTTGTCCGTAAAGGACGGGAGTTAGGGCCTAGAAGCTGTAGTGCAGGAGAGGAATATCGTAATTGGGTAAAAAAGAGAGCACAAGAGATCAAATTGCCTTTTCACGCAGGGACCCTGGACCCAGAAATAGCAACAATAGAGTCATTTTTTAGTGCTAAAGATTTAGAGGTCGACTTAGTTCTAAAGGAACAAGAAATCGAAAAATTATAGCAAGAACTGGAAAAAGCTCGCCAGGCCTGTAGGGATCTGAAATATGAGAATGTCCAAAAATCCCTCGTCCTTGATAAAATACAAAATAGGGCAAGGGAGGAAGAAGAAGGCAATGAGAAAACTCGGATATGTTTGCGAGGTGCGAATGAAGAGTTGAGGCTCAGACGTCAAGAAAGGGATGATGCAGTGATTGAGGGACTTAGACTTAAGGAGTTGCTAAAAAACTTTGGGGAGAAACACGAAATCGCCCGTATGCAAGAAGCAAGTCTAAGGCAACAGTTAGAGAAAGTAAAGGCATAATGCGAAAGTAAGATCATGGTAGACAGGCAGTGTCAAGAAGAGATCATCAAAGAATACCAAATTGGGCTCACAAGAAAGGAAGACGAGGTGCGTGCGCAAAAAGACACAATTGAGAGACTCCTTCAAGAGGGGATGTTTTGGGCCGATCATTTTTCCAAACTTGTTTATTTGACCAATTCAGCTATCAGAGATGTCCCACCATTATTGAGAGCTGCTGATGGGATGGCTATTCCTTTCACTATTCCTCAAGAGATCGTCACTTTTATTGAACATTGTAAAAATTTACTTGAGCAAATGAAAAAATTGATTGCTCACTAGGGTTTTAAAATTCTTTTTAGGTACTTTTTTTGCTTTGTTCATGTATTTTCGTTTTTTTTTATGAATTAAAATTGGCCCCACTCTTGATTTCACAGCCCCACCTCAGTTAAAATATTCACAAATAAGCAACAAATGGTTCTTCGACATCCATGCATATCTATTTTTTTCACACATTGCATTGCATAATCATGCCACATTCCTTCACAAAAAAAATAACACTACAAGCAAAAAAATAGAGCGTCATAACACCCCTACTAGACATGTTCTGGAGTTAAAATCATGGATGAGTTGAAACATACAAAGATGGTATAGGCCAACGGAAAGACCCTATGGCTAAAAGATTGGAAATCTTACAAATCCCCGATACTTGAAATCATGGGGACCCTTCAGGAAAAAAATACATCACGAAGAAGTCATAAGTCTAACAATTGTCATCTTTTACTCAAATATTTGGTTATACTCTATCACAAGTCACTTGTCCGCAAGATTTGAACCTGATACTAATTAGACTCATATTCATTATCCACCCCTACTTCTGGGTCATGAACATACTAGAAGTTGGGTCGTCTATGTTGAACTTGCATCAATACCGCTTATTATTTGATATCATGAAAAATTCATCAATCTACAAAATGGAAAACCTTGTATGAATTTTTGATGACTATTGAAGACAAACCATGGTTAAACACGACTTTGAAGATATTGACTATGTTATCCTATATATATCCAACGGACAAGGTCATCGATGAAAACGTTATCAAGTTTCCCCATGATCATTAATGTTTTTTTATATCATGAAAAATTCATCAATCTACAAAATGGCAAACCTTGTATGAATTTTTGATGACTACTGAAGACAAACCATGGTTAAACACGACTTTGAAGATATTGACTATGTTCTCCTATATATATCCAAGGGGCAAGGTCATCGATGAAAACGTTATCAAGTTTCCCCATGATCATTAATGTTATTTGATTCTAAAACATCGATCTTATTGATGTGCCTAAGGTTCTACGATACTTTAATGTAAAATCGACACACTTTTGTTCCTCAATATTTGGAATATCAATAAATGCATTTTGTATTGTTTCCTTTTCCATTCTCACCCATCACATATTTCACAATCTCTTACCAAACATTACTTTTCTTTCCCTTCTTCAAACCATATACCAAGCATATTTGCAAGTAGTCAATTCATAAATAAGTTTGTTAAAATCTCATACATAATTTCGATCATGCTATAAATCCCACTGAACGGTATACATAAAACCCACTATCTAGATGGGCCTCGATATGTTGGGGTAGGAAATTAACGTCACATTAATCCCCTAGAAAAGTGTTTTTTTATATTAATCATTGTCCAAATGTGTTTTGAATATATAAATCACGTGAAGAATTTGAAGTTTGTACTGTGGGTATTCTAGCCGCCTACAAATCAAAAAATGAAGATGTTGGAAGTATACGAGGCTTGAATATAATCCCAAACCAACTAGATCAATAATGGAAAAGCTGCAATAAGAAGATGATCATTTTCCATCGTGTCCCTCAATAATATAATCAACTAGCTGGTCGTAGCTACTTTATCTTCAATATTCAAAGTAAGTTATGATGAAGAATAGTCGTTCACAAGAATGAAAGTCACGAATATCCTAATTACCATCAAATGTATAAGAAAAGCTAGATGGAAAGTTCCTCGTAATTCTAGAATACCTTCTGTGAGTATCAGACTATAATTGGGGCACCCCTTTGATTCTTATTATATAGAATAAAGGCAGTGCGACCCATTCAAACAAAAATCCCGTTATCAAGAGTAAATGACATGCATTGATCGACGATATTCAATTCAAGGGAAAAGTTGAGTACCTCATGTTACGAATAATTATTTTGAAAGATCTTAAAAGAAGAACATATAAACTTTGGAGCTTCAAAAGAAGGAGTTAACATGACAAGTGGACTTCCAACTATATAAGTCGCAATGACAAAATAAAATACTTTCAAATGTGGTTTTCATCCACACCAATATGAATTAGGAAGACTTATCACTACGTGCACACATTGATGCTTCAAAAGTGTTACATTTAAATGAAGACTCGCTAGGTTGAAATCCAAAAGGATGACCTAGGCAAAAATTAGGGTATAAAAATATGAATAAAAACTTGCTAGGTTGAAAACCCGAAAGGGCGACCTACGCAAAAATGAGATGCAAAAATCAATGAAGACTTGGTAGGTCGAAAACCCAATAGGGCGGCCTAGGCAAAAGTTAGAAGAAAAAAACATGTTAGGCTGAAAACCCAAAAGGGCAATCTAAGCAAAAATTAGGGCACAAAAAAATATAGAATGAAAAAGGATGACTAGTTTGAGAATCTAAAAAAGGGATGACCAAAGAATACGACTTGCATACACACATCAAGATCAAAGTTGAACATGTTCCGAAACACTGTGAATATAGATTTGAGCAAATCATACCTTCCAACGTATGTCAAGAACATGATTGAAATTGTGGCATGAGTTTTTAGCATGCTTCTTTCATGAAATATTACTAACAAATTGGGTCATTTACCCATAAGAGATCACCTTATCTTCTTTTCTTTCTACGAATCCTTTTTTTACCATATATTTTCTCATTAAAAAACATTGTATGAACCTTCCCTCAACACTTTCTTGTGTCATAAATCTTTTTTTTTTTTTTGTCAAAATGCATTTTTATGATAATCATATGTTGGGGCATGAAATATGAGACATCAGTGAGGCGAAAGAAAACAAGATGTCCACGATGATGAGAAATTTTTTTTATGTTTTTCTCTCCACAGCTAACTCAATGCCAACAATCTCAATTCCTTTTCTAGACTCTACATAAACATAAATATTTATAACAATTTATTTACAATTAAAATTTATTTAATCACAACAAAATTCCAAAAGTAAATCTTTTTCGCACACCAAACTTTTAAAACCAAAAGATCTACATTATTTAATTAAAATTAAATAAAACGAATATTTTTCAAACCACACATGCACACACTAGACTATTAGAGCACAAAAAATTGAGTTAATAAAGTACTCTAAACTTTTACTTTTTAAACTTAGTCCAATAGTAGTTAAAAAAGTAACATTTAAAATTCTAAACATTTTAATTTCAATCTAACTTTTTGCTCAAACTCTTTAACTTAATTAAAATTTAAACTTTTTCACAACTTTAACAACCTTATTTTTTTTTTATGTAAAATTACAACTTCAGTTCAAACTCATTTATTTAAAAATAGCTCATTCCGTAACTCAAACACATCAAAAATCAATTTTTTTTTCTAACCGTTACTAACCAAAAATCATCAACAACAACAACAACAACACAATAACAACAACAAAAACAAAGTATTTGTTAAGAACCCAAAAATTTCACAAGGATTTGAGAAGAAAAAAAAGGAAGGAAGTAAATAAATGTCTCACCTCATATAAAATAGCTTACAAGCAATACCTTGTAGATGAGAGTAATTTTCTTTCCTAACACTTTTTAAATGGAAGCTTAGTTCTAGGTATAAAAATGTAGTTTGTGTTCTTTTTCTTAAACCACCAACATGTTTTTCACTATCTTTGTTTTCAGTAGCTAAGAAAAGAAATTAATGGCAGGAAGATGGTTTGCTGGCTTTCTTTTGAAGCTGAGTTCCTTTTCTTTCTTTCTTTTTTTCAACCAAAACAATATATATATATATTATTAAAATCATCATTATAAGATCTAATCACTCTGACACACATTACATTACTCACTTCTCAATCTAATTTTTAAAAATATTTATTTTCGTTACAATTCAATTGACATGTTAATTTATTACCAACAAATGACATTTTAAAATTTTATTCGGAAATAATTTTAATCGGTTCTCAAAAAAAAAAAACCTTAATTAAATTATACTCTAATAAATAATTTTAATCGGTTCTAAAAAAAACCAATAT
>JBBPBR010000007.1:50755614-50796002 GCA_037974775.1 Cicer pinnatifidum
ATATTATATTTAATTACAGTTTTGATCAAATTTTTTTTTTTATCGATTTATGAAATTGATCTATTTATTTTAAAAGTCAACAATTTTAGTATTTTCTCATATTTTTAAACTAAAAAATAAACTTTTTTGATATAATAATCAAGATGCATTAATTAAATTATAAATATGATTTTTTTTTTAAAAATATTTATGTTATTTTATTAATATTAATTATTATAATAAAACATTTTATTTAAATTATATCTTTGTAGTTAACAAATTAGATGAATAAATAAAATTGTATATTTTTAAAATAAAATTTTTTCAATGCATAAAAAGTGAAGAGAATAAAATAATATTTTTATGATATATAGAAGAAAACAGCCCATCTAATTCTCTCGCGTCGCATCGAGATTGACCATAAATAAACAGAATATTCATAAGGAATAAACGTTGATCGAATAGAAGAAAGGGGTAATCACATAGATCTGGTAATCCGATTCCGATGGCTTCTACAGAGGGTTTGGTGCCCATAACTAGGGCCTTTCTATCGTCTTACTACGACAAACACCCCTTTACTCCTCTTTCTCACGATGTCTCTAGACTTACTACTGAGCTACGTTCTATGGCCAGTGATTTGCTCGCTCAACATCCTCCTACCCAAGGTTTCTTCCTTTCCTTTCGATTTTTCTTTGATAATATTTCTTTTGATTTTATCTATACACTCATTTTTTTTTAATATTATTTAATACAGTCTTTGCACCTTCTTCTTTTACTGTTTTGCCTTTGAGTGTAAATATTTCACTTTAGAATCTTATTTGGGAATTGATGTCATTTCAGGAGAAATCATATTAATAAATGAAGCTGACAGCCAACCTCCGCATAAGATTGATGAAAACATGTGGAAGAATAGAGAGTATATTGAAGAAACAATTTTTTTACTTGAAGGATTTAATTGGCCAGAGGCGGTAATGTATATTTTTTTATCCATTTTCCCTTTCCTCTAACTGACTTATATGATGGCAATGGCAATATTTGTAACTCATGAAAATAGAACAGGCAATTTCATTTATTCTCTAACATAATTAGTTGAAAATAATTTTTTCACTTGAGATAGGTTTTGTAAAGTTCGTACAAAACAATTTAAATAAAAACCGCTCACCTTATTTTATAACAGCTATGTTTTGGATGCAGCTGAAACAGCAGTCCTCATTCGAGAATGTTGAATTTTCCATTATGCTTGGGAAGCTGAAAGATAAACTTCATCATACTTTGAGGAGTTTGGAATCTTTCCAAATAAAAAATGCTGAACATGTCTTTAACACAGGTATTCCCTTGCCTTTCTTTGGCTTGAATGACTCGTTTTCAATGGTTAACAAGCTTCTAATTGTCTGTGTTTTAATTCCAATTGGTCGTGGGAAAGCTCATTTGCTTGCTTGTATTTGGCTTTTGCTTCTAATTCTATGCATATAGTTATTTATAGTGTTTGTCTTTGTGGAAATCCCGAAGCAACACTACATCTGTAACATGTGTATACAGGGGCAAAGGGATAGACGTTGAATAATTATGTTTGGTTTTAAAAGTGATGAGAAAAGTCTTCCAAAGAACCATGTGGAAGAATAGACCTATTTGAAAAATGAATGTCCTCTATCAGCTAGCTGGAGATTATTATTATTATTGTCAGTTTGTTCTATAGTTAATGTCTATAATCAGTTAGAGTATAAGAAAGTATCTTTATGTTACACCATTATCATTTTCAAAGTCCTTAGTATTTCTCTTCTCCCATGTGCAGGTGTTCTGTGTCTCATTTAAGTAGGTTTTTCATCCCTATACAATTTTTGAATTTCAGTTTTAGTCCCCTTAAAATTCAAATTCCAATTTTAGAACCCCTTTTATTTATTAGTTGTCCTTTTTGAAATTTTCAACCTCTTAAGCATTATTGAACTCAATCTGCCGCTCAATAGCTGGATGTGGGTTTTGAAGCGCTAGATTGTCTAGGGGCCTCTGTTTTCTGGAGCTTTTCACGCTAATTCTGGCACTTATGCGCTCCTGGACAACATTGAAGACTGTTTGTGGTGGTTAGCCTTAAACACTGCTTCATGGCACTTAAGTCAGAACAGGTCATGTGGTTCCACTTTCGCCTTCATCCCTAAAGTGGACAAGTTCATCTTTCCCTTTCATCTATCTAAAATCAAAATTAAATTTTTTTGGTGACTGAAACCAAAATTTGAGAACTTTATAGGAAAATAACATACTTAAAATAACTCAGACAACACCGGTCACTTGAGATTTTGAGATTATTGTCAACAAATGTGTGAGGCACATGAATTTATTCATGTGCACCATCAGCATATTACCTGCAACTTGTGTGAGCTTCCGTGTTTATCATGCATATAATAGTAAGCTTATATGTTCTCTGGGTTCAGTAGTATGTTGTTTAATTGCAACACTCAGTTCACTCAATTTTTTTCCTCTTTCTTCTCTAAATCCACAAATTTTATATGTAGTTATGACATATCTGCCTCAAGATTTTCGAGGAACTCTCCTCAGACAACAACGGGAGCGCTCAGAGAGGAATAAGCAAGCAGAGGTGGATGCTTTGGTCAATTCTGGTGGTAGCATACATGACCGATATGCTCTTTTGTGGAAACAACAAATGGACAGGTGAGGCTCCACTCTTTTCTAGTTGGTTGTGCATGGATAAATAAGAAATATGTTAAACAAACTATGGGTCACAGGAGGAGGCAATTAGCTCAGCTTGGATCTGCAACAGGAGTCTATAAAACTCTTGTGAAGTACCTAGTTGGAGTTCCTGAGGTATGATTATCTTGAATTTTCATTACACGGCTGTGCTGGCCTCTTTTTCCTCATTTGTTTCTTGTTTGGATCTGTTCTCTCACACTGTCTACTTAAATCAGCTTATGTAACTTGTTTTGGCTTATACATAGCTTGATTTCAATGTTTCCATGTAATTGGACTAGCTTAATTCTCTAGGTATTGTATGTAATTTTTTTTTTTGAAATGGCCAAAGTCAGTAATTAGTTGTTATTGTTGAAGTTGTGGGATTTTAGAGAAAAGGAGGAGAGAAAATAATAAGGGTTTGAATATTATTGATAATAGCTTAATGCTAACTTGATTACAATAGACTCAATACTAATCTCTATTTATAGAGAAACATAGACTAAATCCTAAATTAGGAATGAATCATAATAATAATAAGAGATATTCTAAGATTGTCTATGATTATAAATTGATCATAGAAAATAACTCAAGATACTCTAATATAATATAAAAGATATTATAAGATATTTTCTAATATTCTAACACTCCCCCTCAAGCTAAAGCTTACTACAAGAAAACAATGTTGTGCTCCACAAAATAATTAAAAAGATGGAGAGGCAACTCAAGGATGCATGTGAAGTCGGAGATAATTGCTATAAATATAGCCTAGCCAGATAGTCTGATTGATCATCATCCTGAGAGAAATTCATGGCAGGCAATTGGACAAAGCAAGCTCCGTTCTTCTAAAAATTGCATTTGGAAGCTTCAAACCAATAATAATGGAGACTTAAAATATTTAAACTTGAATCTGCTTCAAGGAGAAAGAGGCGTGCTTCAAAGAGATAAAGGCAAGGCCAATGCATCTGGGATAAATTGCCAAGATAAAGTAAGTCATGAAAATAAAAGATACCGTTAGAATAACCACCAATGGAAGAAGTCATCACTAATATAATTCATATGTGGGAAGAGAGACACCACCATAATGATCGTCGGTGGGAATAAAAGCCACTGTTGGAATCTATTAGTAAGAACTAAATTGCATGACAAACACCAAAGAAGAAGCAGCACAACTCTAACGAAACGAAGCCATGATCGATCATCAAAGTAAGAAAATGCGTCCAAAACAGGAGAGATAACGGCTGTTTGAACAATGAAACATATTTTCGTTGATCAAAATTGGAGAGTTAGGGCCGATCTGGAACCATCGAAGGGAAATAATCGTGCACCAAGAAGAATCCCATCAATTGAATTGCAAATCTTCCAAACCTGTAAGCTAAAAGCCCACTCATAAGGGCTGCAACAACTGCCACGACAAAGGCTGGAGAGTTTCCTCCACCAAAAATCTGATCCCAAAGTCCACTTCTGAAGGACACCACAATCTCTGGGACCACTATTCCCAGAATCAGAATTAGGACACCCATTCAATGCCTCCACAGCATTGGCAGCATTGTCTGGATTTTTGAAATTGACAAAAAACAAAACACTTTGATCTACCATCTGCATCTCTCATCAAAACAACACTAGTAATGGTGCCATATTCGGCTTCTACTCCTTGAATTCCGGTAGCTCTAAGGCTATCCTCAAACAAATCATTCTGCATAGCAAATCCAGGATCAATAACATAGACCATACCATCAATTCATCTTTCTTCTCCTCCTCCTTGGTAGCAGCAGCAGGGGCAGCATCAGAATCAACAGCTGGGGCAGCAACTGCAGCTACATCAAACTTGCTTGGATCCTTTAGGAACTCCTTGACCTTGTCAGCCTCATGGAAAGAATATTTTGTTGCAACTGTGACAGCAAGAACATTCTTGTAGGCATTCACAAACATGTGAGGAGCAGCAGCAAGTGCTGGGTATGAGATGGCCAACAAAAGTGAAGTCACTACTAAGACACCAGTAGCAAACTTCTCAATGAGAGCATCCTCAGTGAGATCAAGAACTTTAGGGGTAAATACTGAACCATTATCATAAACGGAAAGCACCACAAGACCATATGAAAAGAGCCTTATGCCTAGCTTGGCAAGCAATGCAGCTTCTGATGAACCAACCTTGTCTCCCTTCTTGATGAGTTCAACAGGGGTAATGATTTCAATAGTACCCTTGTTAATCTTAGCTGCAGAATCGTCCACGACGTCGAATAAATTCATCTTCCTCTCCGTACCCATCAAAATCCTAATTATCTTCAATTGTTAAGTACCATTTCAACGATATACGAAGATACCTTTTCACAAATTCCACAATATAATATATTGGGAACTGTGAGTGAAACGAAACCCCTAGAAAATACACAGGTCTGACCAACGTTAGTTAGGGAAAAATATTAGGGTTTTAGGGTTTCGGGATACGGCAGAGTTTTTTTTTTTTTGTTTTTTTTTTTGCGCAGTGAACAGTACCGTGCGATGAACAGTGCTGCGACTGATCTGCTGAAAAATAAACGAAAAGCTGCAAACAAAAATTGGTAAATCGGAATTGGGACACGGTTTATCGAAAAAAATGTTAGAAAAGAGAAACTATGATTATATTCCCTAATTGTTGGGAACTCGGCAGCGAAATAGAGGCTAGATCGTTCAAGGAGGATCGAAATAGGCTCTAGATGCCATGTTGAAGTTGTGGGATTTTAGAGAAAAGGAGGAGAGAAAATAATAAGGGTTTGAATATTATTGATAATAGCTTAATGCTGACTTGATTACAATAGATTCAATATTAATCTCTATTTATAGAGAAACATTGACTAAATCTTAAATTAGGAATAAATCATAATAATAATAAGAGATATTCTAAGATTCTCTATGATTATAAATTGATCATAGAAAATAACTCAAGATACTCTAATATAATATAAAAGATATTTTAAGATATTTTCTAATATTCTAACAGTTATGTTAGTTTTTTTTTTCCCTTCACCCGGGTCCTCCAATTCTTTAACCCTTAGCTCAAACCAGTTGAGCTACCCCCTTAGGTATTCTATGTAATATGTATCAGTTTAAGTGAAGGTATGCGTTGGAATATGTATAAATACTAAATAATATAAATAAGGTGAGTTTATATTGAAATTGTAGTAGTTGGCATATTTTTTTATTCTTGTAATTACGACACTAAAACTATATAATAAAGCTTCTGCTTTGTAATTTAGACACTCAAATTTAATGATATGTCTTTTGTTTCCTTCTTTCTCAAATTTAATGACATGACTTTTGTTTCCTTCTTTCTCAACATGATATTTAGAGCACCACGAAAGATTATGATATTCATCTTATGCATGATGGAACCACTTTCCATTGGTGAAATTTTCTTTTGGAAATTGTTCCAACTCTGGTTAATTGTCTTTGTAGCAGTGTCATCCTTTTAGTAGCCTCACATGCCTTGTTAGCCATCATATGTATGGAAAGTTTTAGGGTAAAAGTACTATTAGAATATTATAAATTATCTTTTATATTATATTAGAGTATTTTGAGTTATTTCTTACGATCAATTTATAATCATAGAGATATCTTCGAATATCTCTCATTATTATTATGATTTGTTCTTGATTGAAGATTGAGTCTATGTTTCTCTATAAATAGAGATTAATATTGAGTCTATTGTAATCAAGTTAGCATAAAACTATTATCAATAATATTCAAACCTTTATTATTTTCTCTCCTCTTATTCTCTAAAATCCCACAACTTCAACATGGTATCTAGAGTCTATTTCGATCCTCCTTGAATGATTCAGCTGTCGAGTTCTCAACAGTTAGGGAATATAATCACAGTTTCTCTTTTCCAACATTCTGTCACCTGTTTTACTCGTCTTTCGTTCAGTTTGCTACTGCCATCGTCAATGTTTCCGACAAACGACCACTCCATCAACTTCGCCTCTTCCAAATCGGCCACACCTTAAATCGCTTTGCCTAAAGCCACCACACATGCCTCAATGTCCACTGCGTGTCAGATCCATGCGCCACCGCTCTTCACCGCGCGTGACAGTGCGTCCGACAACCGTTTAAGATGTGGCCTCATTCATTGACCTCGCCTCGGCTTCCTGGTTCTGTATCTGCCCTCATATTCTAGTTTCGAGTTACAGTTACACTTGCTACCTCAAAGATATGTCGTCGCTGCTGGAAAAGTTCCAACAAGTTTTTCGACACAACCACTTCCATGGAGTGGAATCACTCCAAGATTTGGTTCTTTAATGCCTGAAAAGGCTAAAAATAGTGTCAGAACTCCTGTTCTTTTTTCTAATCCCACTGATTGTTGTTCCCCTTCTACCTCGCAGTTATTTGATTCAATTGCTTTCTGTGTTCGTGGGGGTTGTGACTTCTCAACTAAAGCTACATTTGCGCAGTCTGGAGGTGCTGCTGGTGTCTTGATCATAAATAACGAAGAATATCTCACTGAGATGGTTTGCTCTAATAGCTCTGGGGCAGATATTTCAATTCCACTTGTGATGATCTCAACGGATCTTTAACATCTGGAAAGAGAGTGGAAGTTTTGTTATATGCACCACCTCAACCACTTTTAGACTTCTCAGTTGCATTGCTGTGGTTGGTGTCTGTTGGAACAATTGTATGTGCTTCACTATGGTAAGAATATAACTGCTCCTGAGAAGTCTGGTAAACGCTATAATGAATTGTATCCCAAGGAATCTCGAAATGTTGCAGCAGCAAGAGGTGGCTCTAATAAGCAAGTTATTCAACACCAAAACCCAATTCTCAAGTTGGTATCAGCACCAAAACATTGTTTTCTTATAACAAGCTAAAACTTACTAAGCTTTAGCTTGAGGGGGAGTGTTAGAATATTAGAAAATATCTTATAATATCTTTTATATTATATTAGAGTCTCTTGAGTTATTTTTTAGGATCAATTTATAACCATAGAGATATTTTATAATATTTCTCATTATTATTATTATGGTTTGTTCCTGATTTAGGATTGAGTCTATGTTTCTCTATAAATAGAGATTAGTATTAAGTCTTTTGTAATGTAGTTAGCATAAAGCTATTATCAATTATATTCAAACCCTTAGTATTGTCTCTCCTCCTTTTCTCTAAAATCCTACAATTCAACAAGTACTAATTAATTTGTGAAATGAATAGTACATGTATAGAGTCCTTATATATATATAGGGACTTAATTAAGTATCTAACATAAAATATCATAATCCCTTAGTTTAGTGATTCTACACTCATTACAAGATAATGTAAACTCAGTCACAACTCCTAATGTATACATTCGTAAAAAACTTAAATTTTCCATACTTCCCATCAAGTTAGTAAATAGGTATTCTCCATTCCTATGTTGGCTACAATGTCAAAAGTTGGGATGCTCATTCCGCAAGCTGTCCTTTGTGATAGGTCTTAACTCACCCTTGTTTGCTGGGATAACTTTTAGTTGTTTATTGAGCTGTAAGCAATGATAAATTTGAATAAGCATTGTGAGGGTATCATATTTTTGCATTCAAGCATAAATCCAAGCCTTTTAGGATCGAGCGCAAATACATGAATGCTCTATTCTATGAGAACCGACTGGTTGATATTTTCACCAAGTTTTCATTAATTTGCATTGTTCTGCTTCTGCAAATTTCTTGATGCTGATAAAGCCTACGAGGTTGAGGAGCATATGAATAGTGTTGGAGTTAGTTTGGAGGAAGCGGACATTGTAGCGGTTTTGAAGGTTAGTGCGAAGAAGGGTAAGGCTGATAGGGTCTATAGGTATCTTCACAAGTTGAAGAGCGACATGAGGTGCGTAGGGGAATCGACAGCGACAATAATTGAGGAGTGGTGTTGGAGTGACAAGGCACGTGAGGTTCGTGAAGAAGATTTGGATGTGAGGAGGGTTAGTGAGGGGTTTTGAGGAATGGAGGAGGGTGGCATGGTTTGGGGTCGGTTGGAAAAGGGGATTGGGTTGTGTCTATAATATGTGTTGATGGTGATGGGATTTGTTGTGGATGTGGTGAGCAATTGGTTTGTGTGGATATTGATGATGTTGAAATGAAGAAATTTGCTTTTTCTGTTGCTGCATTGGCTGTGGAGCGTGAGGTCAGGACACATTTTAGTGAGTTTCAGGTGAGAAACACGATTGTTATGAAGCCTTAGTGGATGGTGCAAATGTTGGGTTCTACCAGCAAAATTTTGCTGGTGGTGGATTTAGCATTTTTCAGCTTGATGACGTTGTGAAAGAATTGTACGACCAGAGTAGGAGAAAATGATCACTGGTTATCCTACACAACAAGCACGTGAGAGGGCTGATGAAAAATCCTTCCGGCAGAAAACTAGTAGAGGAGTGGATTCCAGCAGAAAACTGGTAGAGGAGTGGATGAAAAACGGTGTGCTATATACAACCCCAAATGGATCAAATGATGATTGGTATTGACTCTACGCTGCAGTAAAACTCATGTGCTTGCTTGTGACAAATGATGAAATGCAAGGTCACATATTTGAACTCCTAGGAAGCAACTTTTTTAATCAGTGGAAAGAAAGACATCAAGTTCACTACACTTTAGGGACCTTGAAACTTTAGATGCCACCATCATATTCGTTATGCAGGCAAGTGCTGATCATGCTTTTGGCACTCTTTCTAATGGTGTGGATACTTCTGGAAATAGTCACCTGGACCAGCCACAGAATTTAGCAGACAGTGTTTGTAGCATAGATTCCCAAGTCATTGAGAATAACAATACTTCCTTGAGTGTTAAAAGAAAAGAGAGGTCTTATCCTTCATGATAATTTTTTCCATTGGCCTGTTCTTTCACCTATGAGCGCTTTCAGGGTTGCTGGTGGCCGTAAAGATGGTTCCTAAGGTGAACAGCCGCTACCTCTCTGCTGTTTCTTGAGTTTTCTACACTTTCAATGGTTTTAAACCAATTGAAACTGTTAGAATATTAGAAAATATCTTATAATATCTTTTATATTATATTAGAGTATCTTGAGTTATTTTCTATGATCAATTTATAATCATAGAGAATCTTAGAATATCTCTCTTTATTATTATGATTTGTTCCTGATTTAGGATTAAGTCTATGTTTCTCTATAAATAGAGATTAGTATTGAATCTTTTGTAATCAAGTCAGTATTAAGCTATTATCAATAATATTCAAACCCTTATTATTTTCTTTCCTCCTTTTCTCTAAAATCCCACAACTTCAACATGGTATCTAGAGCCTATTTCGATCCTCCTTGAACGATATCACCTCTATTCCGCTGTCGAGTTCCCAACAATTAGGGAATATAATTATAGTTTCTCTTTTCCAACATTCCGACACGTTTCACTCGATTTCCATTCAATTTGCTACTGCCGCCACTGCCACTATTTCCGGCAAATTTTTCTGCAAATAACAGTCATCTCCATATCAGGTCATGCCTGAAAGCGTGTCGCCAAAAACCGTCACACGCGCTGCAAATCTCTGATGCGAGTAGATCTGTTGCCACTGCCGTCTGCTACTGCCTGTCGTTGCTGCTGTCCTGTCTGCTACTGCTGCCATCTGTTGTTGCTGCATGTTGTCGCTGCTGGAAAAGTATTCCAACAAATTTTCTGAAACAACCATTGTCTCTTCTGTTTTGGATTCATTTTCTCACTCCGTTGATCGATCATGGCTTCGTTTCATTAGAGTTGTGCTGCTTCCTCTTTAGTGTTTGTCATGTAATTTAGTTCTTACTAATAGATTATAACAGTGGCTTTTATTCCCACCGACGATCATTCCGGTGGTGTCCCTTTTCCCATAGATGAATCATATTAGTGATGACTTTTTCTTCTATTGATGGTTATTTTGACGATATTTTTTATTTTCATGACTCACAGTTTAGCATGACAATTTGTCCCAGATGCACTGGCCCTATCTTTGTCCCAGATGTACTTGCCTTGCCTTTCTCTCCTTGAAGCATGCATCTCTCTCCTTGATGCAAATTCAAGTTTACATATTTTGAGTCTCTGATATTATTGGTTTGAAGCTTCCAAATGCAATTTTTTAGAAGGACGGACCTTGCTTTGTTCAACTGCTTGCCATGAATTTCTCTCATGCTGATGATCATTCCGGCTATCTGGCTAGGCTGTATTTATAGCAATTCTCTCCGACTTCACCTGCATCCCTGAGTGGTCTTTCCATTTTTTTTTAACTATTTTACGGAGCAAAACATTGTTTTTCTTGTAACAAGCTAAAATTTAGTAAGCTTTAGCTTGAGGGAGAGTGTTAGAATATTAGAAAATATCTTATAATATCTTATAGTATCTTTTATATTATATTATAGTATCTTGAGTTATTCTCTATGATCAATTTATAATCATAGAGAATCTTAGAATATCTCTCTTTATTATTATGAGTTGTTCCTGATTTAGGATTAAGTCTATGTTTCTCTATAAATAGAGATTAGTATTGAATCTTTTGTAATCAAGTCAGTATTAAGCTATTATCAATAATATTCAAACCCTTATTATTTTCTCTCCTCTTTTTCTCTAAAATCCCACAACTTCAACAGAAACAAAGGCTTATTTTATTTGGGTTATCCTTTGGCATAATCTATGATAGGACCTTATGACATTATTTTTAATTCATGTTGTCCACCCTAATCTTACATGGAAAATGGCATTGGTGATTATTTAAACTGAGGCTTATTTCAGTTGCTGTATACTTTGTAATACTGTTTATAGATTTTTTTTTACTGAAATAAATTTATTGCATTTCCTTATAAAAAAAGAAGAAGTTATATACATGTACCAAGCTTGGTGCGTTGACCAGCATGGTGTAACACGAATAGTGAGCAGAGCCAGGTGCTCTTATTTTATGATGGTAGGGACAATTGCTTCCATTAGACCGGGTCCCTTAAACATTTGATTGGGGGTTCAACCCCTAGCACGCAGATATGGCAACAAATATGTTGGAAGAGGCCAACATCTTAAATGAGTCTTAATTAGCTCGAGGGATTAGTCTCTAGAATGTTTTTGGATTCTTGTTATTATCACATAATGTCTATATATCAAAGCTTCTTCTTTGTAATTTTGATTCATAGATTTAATCAGATGTCTCTCGACTCCTTCTTCCTTGGTAGTAAGTATAGGTTGATTCACGACTGATATCCCCATTATGATACTTATCATGAATTTGGACAAAAGTTGTTATTTAGATTATTTTGTCTTCTAGTATTTGTTCTTTGTTTTGACTTATGATTTGTTGAGATTCTAAAAGACTGTTCTATTTGAGTTGTAGGTATTGCTTGATTTTACAAGGCAGATTAATGATGATGACGGGTACAAAATTACTATTTTCCAATGTTGTTCAAGTTTTCTTCTCTCATATCTGCGCGAGCCCACACATATACACATATATATCAATAACAATCACATGATAAATCTTATCTACTGGTAGGCCCATGGAGGAGCAGCGTCATCGCTATGGACCACCATTATACAGCCTCACCTCCATGATTCTATCTATCCGATTCTTCCTTTCATTATCATGGGCACGATATTGGGCTAAGAAATTGTGAGATACATTGCATCTATGGTAGTTTAATGCTGGGTTTTATGTTTGAGATCAATAGGAGCAGTCTTTGCAGCTGTACAATAATTTTTCTTTTCTGTTCTTTTAAGATTTTACTCAATAAAACAAGTAGCTTGGATAATAAACCCACTAGTTATAGAAAAATAGTACTTCTTTGTTGATGTTCAGCTATAATAGACGTATGCCATGTCTACAGCCTACAGCCTACAGCCGCAAACATCATTATGGTAGCTGCTTGTTGGCTTTGGCTAAGATTGTCTGGCTTGAATTTTGGCCATGATTAGTGAATATGTCGAGTTGAATTTTTTGTTTGTTTATATAATCAACTAGTTGAATGTGACACCACTAGTAATTGATTGAATTTGAGCTGAGGTTCAGGACATTTTATATTTATCGTTAGAAGATTTTAGGGGCCGAGTAATATCATAGAACTGATGGAGGGTCGACTTTTATGAAGATGCTTGTGTATTTGTATTTTGGTTCAGTGTTGTTTCATAATTCGTGAATTGTGTCTGTGTTTGAAAGTTGTTTCATGATGGGACAGAATTAGAACTGTGCATATTACTTCCCTTTGTGTCTGCTCACAACCTGTAGGGGAATTCTGCTAGTATTTAAATTTTTTGAGGGGCTTTGTTATTCTAAACTCGATAGCAGTTGTGGTGTTCTTGTATTTCTTTTACAATGTAGAGCACTTTTAAACCCTCTGTCTTCTCTTTGTGGTATAATTTGTTAGAAAAAGGGAGCAGTTAGCTGTTTTGGAACAAGCTGTTGATGTCTACACCATGGAGTTTGAGAGGTTCATCACATTTATTAGGTATAATAGTTTATGTTGCTCATTCTTTAATTTTCCTTTATTTATGACATTTTGTTCAATACATTAGATTGATGATCACTTCAAATCTGTTATATTTTGTTTACAGAATATTGGTTTTCATGCAAATTTTACAGAAATCACACACACACACACACATATATATATATATTGACACACATACATAATCATAAACTGAAATCTAAAATTACTTAACCATAAGTTCCAAAACAAGTCATAATAAATAATTAATTATATAACATCCAAAACAAGTTGTAATAGATAATTAGTTACATAACATTCAAAATAAGTCATAATAGATAATTAGTCACATGACTCCTCCCTACATAACATAGAGTTTTTTAAACAAGTCGTGTGACTAATTAGCAAAATACCTAAAGTCATGACATAATCCCAAAAGTCATAACATAATTCCCAAAGGTAATAGCATAATACCATCCAAAAAAAGTTAGTAGTAATTACATAATAATTCCAAAAGTCATGACAGTAATCCTAAAACCAAAAGTCATGACATAAAATCATCTTCTCCTTCTTGACCATTACTTTCTACAGCATTAGGAAGCTCAAATTCATCTTCATCTGCAGCTGGAACAGCAGCAGCTGCTTCACTTGCAGCTGGGGAAGCAGTTCTGCCACCTTCTTCTTCTTCCAACATCTTCAATGCTGTACTCATTCAGTTTCCTTTCAACCTTCTTCCCCAATCTCAAATTTGCCATTAATGTCTGTTGTTTCAATCGGTTCCTTTTCTTGGTGTTAACCTAGTTAAACAATTACAAGACATAAATTGATTTATTTAAAACAATACTAAAACTAACAAGAGGTAATTTTCAGAATGAAAACATACCATCTCAAAAGCACTCCAATTCCTCTCACAACCCGAGGAACTGCAAGTTAAGCTCAAGACACGACCAACAAATTGTTTCAACTCAGGAAATTCATCACCATATGATTTCCACCATTGGGCTGGAGTTTTGTTCTTGAGTCCACGTGTAGCTACTTCATCACCAAAGAATCCAGATTTACTCTTGAAGAACTCAAGTTGCTCATCAATCTTGTTAACTAATTCCATATCTCCCAACACCCTTTTTAAACACTCATTCAAACCATTCTTCACTTCAACATCAACTTTAAAATTAGGACTATAATGCAACATCCGATTCAAATAATAGTCGTCAACATGTAAAGGCCTGTATAGTTGTCTAACCTTTCATCAATAATATTCCACAAAGGCATCTAACTAAATGATGAAAAAAACATAGAATTAGTTTCCAAACTAAACTATGACTATAAACCAATCTCAACACTTTAAACATACAAAATTGGACTAATTTAAGGCTGATTGCATACCTCTTTTTTTCGTTATTGAAGAATGATTGTATGCCTTCTTTGGCACAACAATCCATTTCTTCATAAATGTAGCCCGTTGCTAGCTTCACTTCAAAATCAAGTAATTAACCAATTTCAACACTGTAAGCAAAGGAAAAGCTCCCCTCAAACAGTTTAAAAGATCATTCCGAAAGTCCTTATCCAAGACAGTATCTTCAACCAACTTTCCCTCTTTAAGCTTTGGATATTGACTATCCGTCCACCCCTTGGATGTGAACATCCTAACCAATGCTGACCTATTTTCTTTTAATCATCCCAAAGACAAATATGATGTAGCAAATTGTGTCATGGTGGGTCTTATCAAGTCAGTGCCATTGGTAAATTGATGCAACAAAGAAATCATACTAGTCGTAGAGTAAATGTAAGTGGTGATTTTCTTACCCCTTGCAATTGTATCTTTATGAAGTGGTATCTTCTCAAAGTCTTCCAACATTAGATCTATGCAATGGGCAGCACAAGGGGTCTAATAAAGATTCTTTCTCTTCACCATCAACATATCTCCGACTGCCTTGTAATTTGCTACGTTATCAGTAACAATTTGGATAACATTTTCTTTGCCAACTTCCTCCACAATTGCATCCCATCATTTGAATAACATTGTCAGTCGTCTTAGAGATGTGAGAAGCATCAACTGACCTAAAAAAGAATGTACCCTTTAGACTATTCACCAAAAAATTTAAGATAGTCTTCCTTCTATTGGTCCATCCATCCGTCATAATCGTGCATCCAGTCTTCTTCCAAACAGTTCTATGCTCCTCCAAAACCTTATGTGTCATCTCAACTTTTTTGTCAAATACTTAACTCTTATATATAATGATAAGAAGGTGGCTTGCATCCCTTGCCATAATCACAAATCAACTCACACATCCTTTTAAAGTCTCCATCCTTTGACACATTGAAGGAAATAGCATTGTTGTAAAAAAGTGTGGCAACTTGTAGCTCTGCATCCTTCTTAATAGGCTTCTTAAAAATGTTGTTAAGAGTTGTTTGAGAGCTTACCCCCCCTCCTCTTGAATATGTTAGCAACAGTTTCAACTTCTCCTTCCCATCCACAAAATCAGGATTGTCTTCATCCTCTAGGACAATTGTTTTTTTGTAGTTTTTCTTGCAACCCAAAAACAATGTCCCACATTTCTTCCTAGTACCTGCTATTCAGTAAACACCCCCTGTATATTCATTTTGACAGTATTTACACTTGATTTTGTTTGTTCCTTCATCCACACTAACACCATGAAGCCACCCAACATTTTGTCTCTGTCCAGGAGCATTTTTTTGGAAGGTTTATGCGTTTCTTCATGCCACCACCCACCCTTCCACTTCCAGAAGCCATCACATGTGCAAGAGAGAAAGAGACAAAAGGAACAAGGAAAAGAACCAACAAGAAACAGAGCACTAAGGAGAAAACGATCAGCAAGGAGCAAAAAATAAGTGAACACGAAGAGAGGGTTTTTAGGGTTAAAAAGTGTCTTAAGCCCTTTTATAGAAATTGGGTAAAAAAAGTTGAAAACAAACCCATGCAAAAACAAACGAAACGGGCTGCCGTAAACTCTCCTGATCTCATGATTCCGACAATTTTCGCATTGATTTCACTCGATTTGATGGAAAAGCTATTCTGCTACCATCGCAGATCATTGAGGGAGAGTAAGATAGTTAAATCTTACGATTTCATGATTTTCCTTGCGATTTTGATATTGGTATGCACAACTAATCATATTTACTTTCTAACATTCTAACACTTCCTATCAACTTGGAGCATAAATGTCATATGCATCAAGCTTTTTACAAATAGATTTAACCCGAGTTTTTCTAAGAGACTTAATAAACATATCGACTAATTCACCATTAGAGCCAACAAAATCAGTAATGTTTTCTCTTGAAAGAACCTTATGTCTCACAAAGTGCCAGACAAGCTCTACGTGTTTAGTTTTTTTTATAAAAAATGGGTTGGAAGCAATATGTAGCACAACTTGGTTGTCACAAATTGGTTTCGTTGCCTTGGCATCTCCTAATTTGAGTTGTTGGAGGTAATTTGATCTCACGACAGAACAAGAAGCAAAACATAATCACATGATTAAGTGGCAGAAGTAGAGTAACATGCTATGGTCGCAACAATTTGTGAACTCACATGGCTAAGACAATTACTTCAACTGAAATTAGGGATGTCAAGGCAGTGAGACTAGTTTGTGACAACCAAGCTGCACTACATTTTGCTTCCAACTCAGTTTTTTCATGAAAGAACTAAACGCATTACATTGGTATAATTTGATTCCTATAGATTATCTACTTTTATTTTAAATAGACCGCTAGGTCCTAGAATAAAGGGGAGTTTGTTAGGATTGAAGTTAAGAAGTTTAGTTCACTACTCTCTTCTAAAGAGATGTTAGTCCTATTTATAAGTCATATGGCAAATAAGACAGAAAGTCTAACAAACTTAACTAAATTAACTCCTAGCTAACTTCTTAACTTCAATCCTAACAAACCCACCTAAGACTTAATTGTATTTTTGGTCCTTCTATTTTTAGTTTTGAGATATTATCATTAAATGAGATAAATTATTAGTTTTTGCTTAATTTCATTCATAACATATGAACTAATTTTGTTTATATTGCATTCCGAAGGGAGTATCTCATTTAAAAATGTCAAATCACCAAAATTACAACAAATGTGATACTCGAGGGACCATAAAGTTTGATTTTTTTAAAAAGGACTATTTTCGTGAATGTGATAAAATAAGATCAAAAGTGCAGTTAAACTTTTTTAAATATCATATTACTTAAATTCGGTGACAGTGAAAGTGTTATTGTTCTCACTTGAGTCACATGTATTACCATAATTTTATTTCTGGTTGAATAATTTGCTATTTTTGAAATGGTACAATGAAGCATCAGTTGGTTTTTTATTTGTACTTAATTATGCATTATGTATTTTAGTAAAATACTAGGTTGATGAATGTTGCAATTTGCAAAAAGTTTATTTAGATGAGTGAAATATGCCTATATTTAAACCTAGTGTGAACAGAAATCTGTTTTTCTTCTCATTTTTTGTTACTAGAATTTTATTTCTTTGAATAACTTGGTAGTAGTTTTGATCAGTGCGGTCTTTGCAAATTCTCCTTTCTTCATTCCAGCAGATGTTGCTGTTGCAATGGAAGTAAGGTAAATATCAAATCTTGCTTTCTTGTATGATTTTCTTTATTATCAAGCCAATATTCAAGTTGTTCTTTTTCAGGAAAAATGATGACTACAAAGAGACAAGTGTTCCAGCTGGGAAAACTTATGAGGTATATTTACGAGGCTTGTGAAATTTATTATCATGTTTTTTTGTTGATTGTGGCATATTCGTTTTCCTTTTGCACCTGTCCTTCATTTTTACGATTTGGGAAACAAAATTATATTTGGAAGGTATGTGTATAACCATGGTTGTCAATTGCGGTTAGCAGTATGGAGTGGTCAGCACCAGAAAGACCATAGTGGAATAGATAGTGGGATGGCCTCCATACCAAGGATTGCGTATAATGTATACAAGAGAAGTAATTTATACTTAATCCATACGTGTTCAAACTTCAAACAAAATATCTGAAATTATAGTCACATATACAAGAGAATTAAATCAAGCAATCACAATCAGTATAGTCTATGACATAATCTACTAGTCAATCACACAACTGTTAAGTGAAAAATACACAACACAAAAAATACTCCCTCCGGTAACTTAATACTGGTTTATAAAAACTTGAAGATGTGGGAGTACCTAGGTGCTGATTGGGTTATTTTGGCTACAACAACTCAATTTTTACTTTTCATAAAAAAAAAAACACAATTTAAAAAAAAAAATCAAGAATTCTTAATATATGTGCAAAAGGAGAAAATTGCTTATAAATTAGGCTGGAGAGAGTATATGGATATACTAAACTATCAAATATAGATGCATTCAATGTTAACTTTTCATATTCCAAGACAATATGGTTGTATTTTTTTATAAAATTATTTGGAAAATATATTGTTTTTCAGTAGTATCTTAGTATTAATAAAAGGTATATTTAAAAAAAGAGTAATAAGTGTATCTAGAAATCTGTAAAGGATCTTATATTTTGGGGACAAATAAATGTGCCAAAATGGTCGTATCATTAAGGAGAGAGGGAGTAACTTTTCTCTCCAAAAGGACCCTTAACACTCGTTAAATAAGATTCACTTTCATAGGAAAAATGATTTTTAGGTAAAATAAAACTCACATTAAATGAGGGGATTAGATGGAAGTTCAGTAATTAATACACTTGTTTTTTTATATTTAGGACCGAAAAGTAATAAGACCCGAGGAGGTAAAATATAGTTAACAGACCTACAAAAACATAATTGACGTGGGACAGTTGGAAAGATGATGATTGGCGATGTTTGGGTGGTAAAAATTGTCAGGCTGATAGGATAATTAAACCAGATAATAGAATATCTAATATAATGTGTTGTAGTTACTTGTAAATGCTTACCATTATTTATAGGAGGAATAACAATGTAGAAAGACATGAAGCCATTTCCCTTGAAATAATGAATTCACAAAGGGCAATATCATGAGACATGGTTCCTTGATTAAGTAAACGTTGCTCCTCACTGAGAAGTTCGCCAACACATGTATCCAAAGAAGGAACAATGTTTCTATTCAGCATGGCAACTCAAACAGCTTATAACTTTGGGCAAAGTTTCATGAGAAGTCGATCCTGCTTACTGATGTCATAGACTTCTTGGGCAACAGAGAGTGAAGTTTTCAAAACAACATCATATAAATTGGCAGAGTTTCACAAATTCAAAAAATCAGAATAATACTTTCGAATGGACAGACTACCTTGTTTGTAATTGACTATCTCCAACTTCAACTGAAAACATTTGGCTGCATTATCTTGGTTGTAAATACAATTGAAATAGTTCCATATTTCTTGAACACTTGTAATTTAGCGTGTACTATTGATTATCTGAAGATCAATAGCACTGAGAATCCAAGAGATAATTTGAGAATTTGACTTACCACGCATCTAAAACAGCTTTCTCTGTAGGTGCCTTAGAATCGCCATCCATCTGACTCCATGATTTGTTCCCTTACATATATCTTGAACTGAAATTCTCAAGCAGCATAATTCTTGCTGATGAAGTTGGCAAAAAATCGTCTCTTTCCTTTTCAGAGGTCATGAAATTGCATACAGCAAAAAACATACACGGAAAAGAAAGTGCCGAAACAGAACCGTGGAGAGAAGCAAGGAACAAACACCAAAGGAACCAAACCAAACCAAGTTTCACGAACAGCAACAAAGAAACCAGACCTGCAAACCCAAAGGATCCGCAAGCAGCAACAAGCACCAAACCAAGATTCATGATGAGTAGCAGTGAGAGCCAAAACAAACTTGTAACAGCCCGGTCCCACCGATTGACACTGTTAATTACGATCTTCTCGCTCCCTCTTTCCCACCATTGGAAATTAGTGAGATTTTGCCTTTCGTGGGAATCGAGCCTGATACCTAGGGGATAAGTACCACGGTTCATTCATTCCCACTACTAATTGAGAGCTCTCAATTGGTAGTGAGAATAATTGCTTTGGCCATAGATATGGCCAATGTGAGTTTTGGTCTTTCTCCAATAGCGTATAATTTATGCTTAAGTCTGGAACTTTGCTTGCTTGGTTCAGTTTATTGTGAAAATAACCCTTTTACTAGGCAGTTCCTTAGGAGAGCTTTGAAAAATACAATTATTTCCTCTAAGAAAATCTCTCCCAAAAACATAGTGTACAAGACATTCTTGTCTAGGTATTTACTAGTAGACAAACTAGCAAGACAGCCAAATCATTGTTGAATTTATAAATTTTGCTTCCTATTGTACATAACATGTAACAATTTTCCCCCCTATTTTATGCATAATTTAGTGTTAATGTAATGTTCTGTTGATTATTGAATCTGAGACTCAGCTGCATTTGTGGTTATATTTAAGAACTCTTTGCATTGTGCTGTTTTGATTTTGAGAATTTTTTATACTTTTCAAATCTCAGGTTATACTCTCGGTGGACTCAGTAAACTCGTATATTGCATGGGATTTTTCTCTAGTACAAGGCAAGATAAATATGGTATTGATGCTACAGTTTTTTTTTTTCTTTCCAAATTGTCATGATATTCCTAAGACATCCTTCTATAGTAAACTTCTGTTTGTTATTGTCAGGATATTGGATTTAGTTTGGAGTTTGCAAGTGCTACTGGGGAGAAAACTGTAAGTTCGATTGTCATTCTGTACTGTACTGTAATTTGGTTACTTTAGATTATCAGAAGCCTTGTTAATTTTCATCGTCCATTTTTATCTTCAATCTGTTAGGCTCGTATCCAGCCCCTGTTAACCCTTTTTATGTTCTGTATTGTGTTTTGTTCTCTTAACCCATGTCTGTTTTGCCATTTATCTTTTTCATGGTGGCTGATTGGTTGACACAGCTGATGTTGCCTTACCGCCGTTATGAGTCTGACCAAGTGAGTCTATCATGTTTGTTGCAACTTATATGCTCCACTCACTGGGCATTTGATGTGTAAATACTCATCTTAAATTTTATGTGATGTAATTTTAGGGGAACTTCTGCACATTAATGGCTGGAAGCTATAAACTGATATGGGACAACACACATTCAACTTTTTTTAGAAAGGTGTGTAGCTTGTTTAACTTGGTCAGTGAGTTGCAAATCGTCTCATTATCCCTCTTGGGCTGATTACTGAATACAACTATGCTTATTTGTTGGGCTTACTATTGATGATTTTACATTCTTGAATTTGATTAGATACCGCCATCTTCACAATATGTGCTTCTGTGAGGCTTGACTGGTCCTCACACTATCATAATTTGCTCATTGTTTTTGTATGTGCAGAGAGAGCTATTGTTACGTTTTGGCTAATACTGTTTTTGACCGACTACGTTGACACTTCATGGCATCTTTTCCCATTTGCATTCTTTTGTTTTTTCTTTTTTGGAGTTTTGTGTTTTGTTAACTTATTTGCATGCACTAAAAATACTAGGACTTTCTAACGTGTGTTATTATATATGGACTGTAGGTACTACGGTATAAGGTAGATTGTATACCTCCTGTCACGGAGCCTGTGCAGTTCGACTGATGCCAAGATTGAGACGTGTTCCAAATGATTTGATGCCAAGAAAGCCTGTTGGATAGGCAGGATACCGATTGATTTGTTAGTAATTTTAATCTTATATAAACAGAAGTTCCAATTACTCATGCCAAGATTGAGACGTTTTCAATTGATTTGTGTGAAGGGGGTGGGTGTAAATATTAGATGACTTGTAATTCAAGTAATGTAATAATTGAATGTAGTAACTAATTAACTAACTTACCAACCAGTTAGTTAGTTAGTTAGTTAGATTGCAGTCAAAATGTGGAAGAATATGTCATGTATAAATATGATTGCCAATCTATGAAATACACAAGTCTTACCATTCATTCAACAATGTATTTTATGTTTTCTTGCTGTGCAAACAACAACTTGGAAGCTAATTATTGGTATTCAGAGCACTGTATTTGATCCAAATCAGAGTGAAAACACGAGGGAAGTGTTAAGATTAGAACATGAGTGAAGTGAGGATGAATTCAAGTGTAAACAATGGTAATTTTCCAGTTAACATGCCACACTTTGATGGAAAAGATTGAGATAGATGGAGAGTACAAATTCGTGCCTTATTTGGATTTCAAGAAGACTTGAAAATCATAGAAAAAAGGTTTGATGGTTTGGAAGCCAATCGAACAGAAGCATAAAGATCAATTTTGATTTCTTCATACTAGTTTTTCCAATCACATGACCAATCACAAAGAATGACTAATGGATATTGATACATCAAGAAGAAGCAAGATCATGTTTACTGATGACATAACACTAGAGGTTGAAGGTGCAAGAAACATGGTGATCAAAAGAAG
The DNA here is from genome assembly GCA_037974775.1 of Cicer pinnatifidum. Classification (NCBI taxonomy): domain Eukaryota; kingdom Viridiplantae; phylum Streptophyta; class Magnoliopsida; order Fabales; family Fabaceae; genus Cicer; species Cicer pinnatifidum. The sequence continues at coordinate 50,778,004 of JBBPBR010000007.1, forward strand.
GAATGGAAAGAGAATGGTGATTGAGAATGTGTTGTATGTGTCAGGAATGAAAAACAATCTTAGGAGTATAGGCCAACTGATTCCAAAGGGGTTTCAAGTGATAATGAAGAATGATGCACTAGAAATGTATGATGGACAAAAAAGAATGACATTGAAGGTTCCTTTCTAAAAGAGCAAAATCGCTATCATAAACATGTAGGCTGCATACATCCAATTAGCTGAAGGAAGACATTCCCATTGGCCTCTATGGAAAGGAGTCAATAACTGATAACTTTAAAAATGACCTTATATTGTTTTCTATTGTTGATGTTGAGTTGATTTTATAATTATTGATGTTATATTGCTTTTTTCTTTTCATATTTGCTATGATTTTTTTAGTTGTTTTTTGATTTATTTTATTCTACAACCAGATAAAGGTTATGATTATTTTTCATTGTATACATATTGTTATAATTTGTTCATTTCGCCTAGTTTTATTCTATCAACTTTGAAGTTTGTTAATTATTATTATTATTTTTTTTTTGTTGTTGTTTCTATTTCTTTTATTTGAATCATTTTATCTTTTCTTATTTATAAGATGCAAAGTTTTTAGTACTTTAGTGATTTTCTTTTTTATGAGTATTTAAGATATATTAATTAATTTTGAAATGGATCTAACAAATTGTCTAAAGTAATAAATTTTAGAGTGATCAATTTGAAATATTTCAATTGTTTACTAATGATTGTCTTAATAACTATATATAATTAAAATATGACAACATATTTAGTGACTATGAATAATCAAACTATGACAACATGCTTGTGATAATTTTAAAAAAGAGAAAAATTAATGTATTTTGAAAAGTCATATCTTTAATGATAATTTTGTAGTTTAAAAAATTACTTTTATAAAATAGTATATAAACAGATTTAAAATTATTTGTATGATAATAAAAAAAAAAATACCATTTTTATTTAACTTCAAATTAACTCATTCATTGAAGTGCTTTTGGTATAGGAAGAAAAGTTTTGGCATCCAACAAGGCTCTCATCAATGATTGAATTTGGTTTATCTTTTTCTTCTAACTTTGAGATTTTTTTTTTATTCAGAACTGATTTTTAAAAATGTTGTAATGTGTTTTAATAAATTAGAATAATGAAAACAATATAATTAGTTTGCATTGATAGTTTCGCATCGTTAATTTATTTGACACAATTAAAAAATATGACATCAATTTTGACAACTAAATTCTGATTAGAGGATCAAAATTGAGTTAAAATAAAATAAAAAGATTGATTTCAGTATTCAGCTAAAATAGAGATATTAAAATTACAATTGAACTTAATTTATATTTGTGATCCCTAAATATTTGCCTCACGATCTTTAGAGACTCTTCATGATCTTATACCTTGAATATATAAGAGTATCATCGACGAACACTACTACAAACCAATACAAGTATGACATGAAGATTCTATTCATGTGTGTCCATGAAATTTGTTGGAGATTAGGCACATTGAATGACATTACCAAATACATGGATGTAAAAGATGGTTTTAGAATATCATTTTCCTTTACTCTTATTTGATGATAACCCGACTTGAATTCATTTTGCAAAAATACTGAAGTACCATTTAATTGATCCATCAAATCTTAATAATGAGTACTTATTCTTCATCGTAGCTATATTCAATTACCAACAATCAACGCACATTTATAGACAAGTCGTCTTTTTCATTATAAATAGGATCCGAGCTCCCTAGGATTATATGTTGAGTCTGATGAACTCCTTCCCAAGCATGTCGGTTAATCGTTTCATCAACTCTATTGACAACATGCAATATGGTGTTATAGATATTGGCCCCGTCCTTGGTACCAAATATATGAAAAACTAAATTTGCCAAATTGGTGGTAATCTTGGGATGTCATCAAGACATACTTGTAGAAACTCAATACCACCAATAAATAATCAACTTTAAGGGATTATTTAGAAATTAGCATCATAAATCTATATGTTACATGCTTATCTTCTTAATTGGCTTATGCAAACATTAATGTATTCTTTCACAACCTTAGGTTGTATGGTCAACATATAATCAATTAAATGCATCGAATGATATCTATGTATTGTAGCAAGGAAACTGCAAGATTTACAAATAATATTATGTTTTTTTTTAAAAGTGACATGACACTTTAGATAGGCCAAACAAATAACATGTTATTCTCCAATGGAGTATAAATAGTGAACATGTGGTCTAATTCAACCGACTCTAATTTTAGGTAGTTGACACAAATTTGAGATACAAAAAAATGCATTGTTCCATATCAATCAATAGAGCCAACTAGACACATATCTAGTATTAAATATGATGATTTAGTCAACTTTAATACATATGATATGATAAAGATATAATATAATATAAAATATAATAATAATAATAATAAAATATAATAGTGACATGATATCATATTAATTTAGATAGCAAAATTACTGTCGTGAAATAATTAAATACTATTTATTTTAAATATTTACAATATTTTAAATATTTACAATGTTATAAACTAATAAAAATATTAAAAATAAATAAATAACTAAATAATTTTATATTTATAAAAATACATTGCAATTACTAAATAAACAATTTCAAACTTTTTAAAGATCATTAATAATCAATCATGTGAGTTTATTAATCTTAGTTGAGGTTGTCTGCTAAGTTAGACAAAGAAGACAAATAAATTTATTTTGTTTTAATTTCTGGTGATAAGAGTTTGAAGGAAGTGCTTTTTCTTTCCCTAAAAGGATTTGGAACCTTTGCATTTCGACCAGTACCAATTTGACATATCCTTACCTGGGTTTCAATTTTGTGGTTGCTTTATCGGTGGGAGAAAAAGAGGCGTAAGACGAAATCGGAAAAAATAGAATCTCTATGATGAATTCAATTATTCTGACAGAACCAAAACAAGAAAAACAGAGGTGTGTGCTCTCAACCCTAATCGCTTGAACTCGATATCTCTTTTTCTCCCTATCATCTTTGTGTTTGGTGTTGATGTTTTGAGCCAATTTTTTTTTCTTATTCGTTGCGACGTTGACGGTAATGGTAATGATGTTCTTGAAATTCAAACCCTAGAAATCTTGATTTGAATTGGTGCCAAAAAAAGATGATTGCATAGTCACAAGAAAGAGAGAGATGGTGATACAAAATAAAATATAAAGCTTTCTGTTCCCGTTCATGTTCCTGCTCTTGAAATTCAACCAAGAACGCCCGATCTCTATGAATCTTGGTCATTCAAACCCTAGAATTGTGATTTGAATCAGTGCCCTATAAAGATGACAACCAAGTCACATACTTTGTTATTTGGATTCAAATTTCTGCTGTCCATGATTTGCTTCATTCCAAGTGAGTTTATGCAACCAATACATATTAAGACACCATAAGAGAACTTTTCCCAGAATTGATCTATTAAATTGCCATTTTCTTTTTAAATTGTGTTCTGTCTCATTGAGCAGCTATTGCTTATTCCGATGTTGGTTAGATTCTTTAGTGTCAATAAGTCTAAAAAACTTGGGTAATGCCTCTTCTGCATAATTTGGCATGCGGTGGAAATGGAATGGAAATACCTATTCTATTTGTTCTCTTTGGTTTCAGCATTTTAGATGGAACCAAAATGCATCACTTTGCCTACCTTTTGTCCTGAGTAGCTCTAATTTTGATATTCTTGAAATATAAAACACAACTCATGTTTTGTTTTGTTCTCATTATTCCCTCCATTCTTTTTAAAGTTCGCTTTTGTAGAAGAATTTTAAACGGAGATTAGAGTAGTTAAAGCTGCTTCAATGTTTATCTCTACTTATGCCGCATTCAAATACATTTCTTTTACTTTGTTGATATGTAAGTATTTATGCAGTTGATACTGCCATGACAATTGTAAATCTTGTATATTTCTTAAATATGTGCTCTGGCCCGAGTTTTGCTTTCGAACACTCTATAATCAATACATTGTCTGAACCTGCATATCCTAATTATGCCTAAAATGCTTGAGAAGATGGTGTTATATGTTAAATGTCTTTTAATTCTTGTGATGCTGAATGACTTTTTAATAATTTTTGTAGGTTCCCATTATTGCTACATATGCGGAAAAGCATCAAAGTTCATGTGCTTTTCCTACCCAGCTGCTGTTTGTGGAAAATTCTTATTTGATGGTGAATTTGCTACTGTCAAAAGAAACAAAGGATTTTGTAGGCACTGCACAAAACTTGCATCTCTACATGGAAAAAAAGCTGATGTTGATTCTGATGGGGTAAGATATGTTTCAATCATGTGTTATGTTTTATACAGCAAGAGAAAGGAATAGAAACCTGCAATAGTATGTGGAATCCTAAAATTGAAAACCTTGCTGTTTGTTTATCATTTATGTGTATTTACAAATTGACATTTTTTGGGTTGCCGATGTTTGTGATTGTTATTCTGGTACCATAAATAACGCAGGCACTTGTTCTCTATTTTGGAAACATCTTGCAAGTGCTTTTGTTTTGAGGTGTTTAAAACAACAAACTTATTCTACTTATCTTTGAAAAAGAATCCTAGATTGTCCAACAGGTTCATTCGTCACTGTTATTCTTGGTACTGGTGAAAACCATTTGTTAAAACAGTATCAGGAACCAATTTTTGTCATTGTACTATAATTTTTTTTATATCATATTTTCTCAGTTGTACTCGCAATTGAGTAAAGAAAGTTCACCTCTTTATGCAGGCTGTATGTATACATTTTCTCTTTCGCTGTATATATTCATTATTATGTGCTTTTTTATTAACAGGAAAAGATAGATATCGAAGATCAAGAGACATATGAATGTTATTTTCAAGAATATAATAAATTTATCCAAAAAAAAAAGGGCTGAATTCTCAAAATGCTCATTTTGCCCATAACTTCATTAAAAATGGGAAAAACAAGCGTGACTTGGATCCATACGAAATAGGTGAGGAGGAAGATGATTCTGGCGAATCTGATGTAAGTGAATTTCAACCTTCTGATTATGATGACCTGAATGACACATCATAAGTTAAATCGCTGAGGGGAAAGAGGAAATGCATGAAAAAGCTAAAGTCAATAAAAGGAAAAGTTGGAGAGAAGAAAAAGGATTTTGTAGGATGGGGTTCAAGAAGTCTCAATGATTTTCTTGAAGATATTAGTAGAGACACATCCAAAGAACTTTCCGATCACGATGTTGCTTCAATAATCATTGAGTACTGCAATAGTAACAAGCTAATTTGACCCTTCGAAAAAGCGAAAGATCATATGTGATGAAAGTTAAGGACTTTACTACGGTGGAAGTCAGTGAACAAAAACAACATCCAAAACCTTTTGACATTGCATTTTGTTGAGAATCTTGAGGAAACAGATGATATCATCTGTGATTCAGAAGAAAGGGATTATAATGAGCCGATAAAATTTTCAAGGTCGAGAAATTTGAACCCAACTACAAAATATTGTCAGAACCTAGTTTCTAAAGAGCTTCCAAACAGTTTCGCAGCTATAATTAGTTCAAACCTAAAGCTTGTCTAGTTGAAGAGGAGCTTAATTGAGGAGCTTTTAAAGAAACCAGAAGCTTTTGATGGCAAAGTCTTGGGAAGTTTTGTGAGAACCGAATCTGACACCAATGACTATTTTCAGAAGAACTCCCATCTGCTCTGACCAGTAATAGGTAATGTTGGTCGTGGCTAGAAGTTATTGGTCATTAAAAACAAGCATACAATTTTTTACGAGAAGTATAGTAGATAATTTTGCTAGCTTCAGGTATTTAAGTACTCTACCGATACTGTCATATTGTCATTTTCTTGATCTTATTTCTAAAATGCTGTCATAAGTTCTATAGAAGCATAAATTCTCTTAATGGAGAATTGATCTTAGTTCAGTTTTGCTACTTTATGCAGATAGGTCCAGATGAATCATGGCTATTCTTTGATCAAGAAGCATCTGTTCTCCATAATAAGGTAGACTTCATGATTTCATTTAAACTGTGCAGTTGCGACAAAAAACAGTTTTAGGTTCGTGCATTTGCAGGGTGGCCAGGAACTCGAGGAAAGATTGAAGCAGTTGACAAAGATGGTCAGAAGAAAACTTTAGAGATTAAAATCATAACTACGCGAGTTTGCTCTCATGAGAATGAACACTTCAATGAAGCCAGATGATATTGCATTTGTCAATGGTGCATTGGTGTTTCCATGTGGAAGGGGCACCTCACTTGAGGTATGTTTAGTTTTTAAAATCAATCATGAAGTTTAATTTATCGGTGCAGAGCTAAATCATAGTTGCATAACCTAGACAAGTGCTTTTTGGTAGATGTTACATTTTTTAGTTTTTATTTTGAATGGAGGTTAACGCTTTTAGTTATAATCTGTATACCAAGTGAGTTTATGCAACCAATACATATTAAGACACCATAAGATAACTTTTCCCAGAATTGATCTATTAAATTGCCATTTTCTTTTTAAATTGTGTTTTGTCTCAGTGAGCAGCTATTGCTTATTCCGATGTTGGTTAGATTCTTGGGTAATGCCTCTTCTGCATAATTTGGCATGCGGTCAAAATGGAATGGAAATACCTATTCTGTTTGTTCTCTTTGGTTTCAGCATTTTAGATGGAACCAAAATGTATCACTTAGCCTACCTTTTGTCCTAGGTAGCTCTAATTTTGATATTCTTGAAATATAAAACACAACTTATGTTTTGTTTTGTTCTCATTATTCCCTCCATTCTTTTTAAAGTTCTCTTTTGTAGAAGAATTTTAAACGGAAATTAGAGTAGTTAAAGCAGTTAAGGGTTGTTGGATTAGTCACTTAGGGTAGTTGCTATTAATCCTTATCCCTATTCTTGTTATAGGAAGTCTAAAAATATAGTCTTTCATTCCCTTACAAAGAATCTTTATGAAATTTAGAAATTGAGTGGTGTAAACTATTGTAGGGTAGGTTATGCACTAGCTTTATAGAATAAGGGATATTTCCATAATCTTTTCTCCAATTGCTCTATGGAATCCTGTTACATCTGAAGCTAATATCAAATAAAAATGATGTTGGATGAAGAGCCAATGTCTTCGGGGATTCAAATTGTGTTTGTGCACAATTATAAGAGCATTTTTTAAATTGAAAATCCAGGATCTCTCCCTAAATCTGTAATTATATACATTTTTTCTGGAATATATTAAGCAGGTAAAAGAAAATTACTTGGTTTTAAAGGTACTGTATGATATGGGTTTTACTCTATTTTGCGAGGAATATATACTGACGAAGTAGTGATGTGTTTGATATGAAAAAGAACACTTTTTATACAAATTTAACATAGGGTTATGAGATCAGTTTTTTTGGATCAAGATGCATTTCTCAATTTAGTGATGTTGTAACTGAGGTATTGGAAGTTCAACTTCCAGGAAAAAATGTAGTTAAAGCAGCTGCTTTCTGGAATGGACTGCAGGGACAAAAGATGAAGAAATTATGAGCAGTGCTTTGTCAAATGGAAAATCGTATTTTAAATTAACCTTCGGCTGTTTGTGCAATAGATTCTTTTTTGTGTACATTTGATAATCAAAGTGGCATCGATAACTAATTTATCACGGTCTCTTACCCTATTCTTTATTATAAAAAAAAAATACAATTTTTTTTTGTAAGTAATTTTTACTAATTTTTCAAATTTTATTTTTACTATTCATATAATACTCTTTATTAAATTTTTGTAACAATTTTCTATACATTAGTTGAATAATTCAAGACAATTTTTCAGATTATATATATATATATATATATATATTATTAAATTAAATATTTTTATTAATTTTATAAGACTTAATAAATGTGCAATTGATTAAATTTTGTTATAATAAAGAATAGTGAAAGTACCGCTTAATTAAATACAATTAATCTTTTTGATTGATCTAATTTGCATTGTTAGTTTAAAATGGAGACTTGTGGGTGCACTATGAAGGCAGGTAAGCCAACATTAATGGTGTGAGCCTACTCCTTTAAGCTTCAAATATAAGCAATTTTAGATCAGTTGAAGTTGATTATTTAATTTAAAAGAACAAACTGAATAATTGAGTTCAAAAAAGTAGGCAACCATAACAAATTAGGCCAATTATTGAAAAGAACCCTGATCAATATGAATAAGAAAAATCTCTTATGGATTGGGACAATATAAATTAATGGGTGAACCAATTTCTCTAGATTATGTGCATCTACGGTTACATTAGGTGGATTTTGGGTAACACGTGGCAATCGGCCTAATAAATATCTCTAGTGTTGTAGACGTCCTGTGTATGCTATTGCCCAAGAAGTTGCTTCATTAGTGCGATATTGCTTCCAACCTGGTGCAATGTCTAGCATTGGAAATCTATCTTTCATCTATAACTGCAAAAATTAAATAAATTATCAAAACCTAAGAAAAAAATTACCCCCAGAATAAAACTAAAAAAATTCAAAAAAAATAATTACCGGAACCCAGTGATTTCCATTAATAAAACCAATACAACATATGCGATCATTTTTTCTTGATCCTGAATGTGAACCCCTCATAGGAAAGAAAGTCATTGAAAATGTCAGACCGAACGTGACAAGAATAATATTATATGTTGTCGCTATCACGTAACCCATATCAGGTATGGACAACCATTTATCCATGGGTTGAACACCTAAGCTGGATATCATCAACGAATCTCTTACTTCTCTAATGCGTCATGTGAACAATCTATCATATGGAGTTACATGAGAAGCAATCTCTTGATCCAATCTATTGTGGACCAAAGACGAACACTCTTCACCGAAACCAAACAATAATGCAATAGCGCAAAAACCACAATTTCCATCAGATGTCACGTCAAATATGTCATCAATGTATGGCTGAATAATATTAGGAAATTGTCTCCTTAACAAGTTTTTTGAAGAATGAGATGACTGAGAGGCTTGTCTCTTCTTTGATTGAGAGACTTGTCTCTTCTTTGATTGAGAGGCTTGTCTCTTCTTTGTTGACTGAGAGGGTTGGGAACCAATATCTTCACAATATATTGCATTAACATGCTCAAAGTAAGAAGGATCTCGATATACATCATATCCATCCGACTTCATACCCTTTTTTTTTCACTTTTCCTTTGGTTTTGACTTTTTCAGGTGATGGACACATTGAACTTGTACTTGGAAAAACAAGTTCACGCACCTTACTCTTTAACACTCGTTTCCCAATAACATCAAGTGATCCAAAGTGTTTCCATAAGGCATTCATCTCAGTAGACATATCCAACTCTGATCCATCTTCTGTGTCTTGAGTGAGTTCACATTCCATGCTTAATTTTCTCCAATGAAGATGCACATAATCTAGAGGAATTGGTTCACCCATTAATTTATATTGTCCCAATTCACAAGCACAAGGTAATCCGTATGTCCTTATGAGAGAGCACCCACATATAGATTTGTCAGTATCCACCCACTCAACTTTTTCGTATTCTTCATCAATACGTCTTTGTGCTTCTGTGGATACAAATGTATTCAATTTCTGATAAAATAGATTTTTGTGCTCATGCTCTTCACCATAAAAACTTTTTTGAAACGAGACCCTGATTCTTTTATGTTGGAACCTTATCATGTTGTTTATAGCCTCCCAACATTTAGACAAATCACATGCTATTTTCTAACATTAACTTCAGTTTTCAGTGAGCTGACTCAACCCTATAATAAAATGATACATTAGAAAATATAATACAATTCAACAATATATAATACAATTATATTAAATATCTGTTAGTCGTTGTGTTCCCTAAATGCATCACTTTATTTGTCTATGCTTGAATAAATCTTTCCTTATGTGGAGTCAACCAAGTTTCTTTGACATAATCAACAAACACTTTGGTATTAACACATGATTGCTCAAACATATGCAAGCGCATCATATACTCTTTTTCATTACTAGAATACATAATGTCTTTCCAAATGTCTTCTCTGTTGATGTCATACCAACAATTTCAAGTAATGACATTCTGTATTTATTGGTTTTGTAGGTATTGTCCATAATCAACACAATCGGAAACAAATTCAACAACTTCACTTAATCTGGATGCATCCAAAAAATATCTCTCATAACATCGGAGTCTTCATGCTTTCTATTCCATCACACATATTTTGCATCTTCAATTAAATTGAATAAATGTTGCATCTCTATTCTATTACATCCCACCTGCAATCGAATGATACTTCTCTGTTTATATATTTGTGAGATCTTAGTAGCATTACTCTTATCTCGGTCTTGCAATGAGAGTAATATATGTCTCGGTGCAACATTATATTTTGTTAATTAATGAACATGATTTCTTTCTGCTTCATCTAAGCGTCCAACATATGCATGCCCCTCTAAAGTATCAGGTAATTCATGGTTGTGAATTCAACAAATTACTTTAACTATCCATCCTGAACCATCTTTTAATGGTTTTGATCTAAACTTGAAAGGACAATCACATTTTTTTGTTGAACTTTGAATAGAACTAGTAGCACACTTGTATTTACTCTTGATGCTTTTAATCTCCGTGTTGTGAAATCAGTACAAATTTTCTTATATCAACCAAAGAATCTATAAGTTTACATTGTGAAAGTCGCAGATTCAGATTGTGTGCAGTCAAGTGTATCTATGTCTCTCCAACTTGTATTTTTGCATCTTTTTTAACAAAGCAATCAAGAGTTGAAAGTGTGTAAAAAATAGATCCAATGGTTGATATTATTATGATTGCACTGACGGTATCAACCATCAGACCGAACCTAATCCTGGTCTGAAAGACACCATATAGAGATTGAAGTCCATGAGAATTTGATAATTATGTTTATGTTACCGCCATAGTTTCATGTATCCAATTTTTTGACATTGACTTGGAAACAAACTCTGGCATATTATTATTTGGATAGGTTTCTGTTTTTTAACATCCCGCTTTTTCGAGACATTAATTAACGAAATTCTAAACATAAAAGTACAAATTTATTTTTATTTATTTATGATTATCTTAAATACTCATTTACTTTAAAATCATTTAATAACTATTTTATATATATTTCAAAAATAATGAATCAGAGTATTTACAAATACTAAAAGTAAATTTAATACGTTAAACAAAAGAAACTCTTAGAGTCAAAACTCTTGATGTTTTACTACCCAAACATAAATCCTAGTTGGTCATAAACTTTGGGCTTGTGGAAAACACACCCAACAAGTCTAACTCCAGCACCAAAGTATCTCGAAACCTCCAACTGCATGTTATTGTACTTCCTCGCATTTCTCCTATTGGGTTGACTGTGACATTCACTCAAGTAACACTATATGTGACATCCTGTCAAATGTAAGAGTTATCTCTAAATAACAAATACAGAGCAAATATGCATGCATATATAATTGTTATAGCAAAAATATAAATAAATCATATATTTCATTTAACAGTTAAAAATCATAATGCACTAAAAATACAAATCAACCAAAATGCACAATCAATTTATTAGACTATATGTCAATGCATGATTTCATAATATCACCTCCTCCGCAAGGGCTTCGTGGGTCCTTCCAAGCAACACCACTAACTCAAAATCCCACGCAAGGATATGTGGGCTCCAACCAATTATGGACGCACCACACAACTATGAATGCATGAACGTAGACACTTTTGTTAGTAACAATATAGATCACTCAACCAGAGCGTCCAAAATCATTCAACTTTGTTCTAAACCAATCTAGTTTAGACACAAAGTAATCACCTTGAATAACCATAACATGTCAAGCACAACCACTATAACAATATATCATATAACATTCATTTTCCACAATTTGAACATGTCAAATACATCCATTATTAATATTCATTTTGAAGATAACACACAAACAGAACAAATACACAACATCACAATATATTTATATCACATATAATTCAAGTAGGAAAGCGGATGGAGTGATGCCCTTACCGTTACTAAAGTTGTATTTAGAATTATGCTTCACAAACTCTTGTTTCACTCATTTCACACCTGCTGCTGTGTGAGCATGGTTTCTCCCTCTCTAAACGTCGTTTCGCCGTTCCGACCGTTGAAAACGTAGACCTGAATGTTGCGAGCATGCTGTCCAAAAGTCAGTCCGATCCAACGGTTAACGAATGCACAATTAATTTTTTTTCTGAGACTGATTCAACAAAATTGGGAATATGGTTACTCCTCTCTTTTCTCTTTTGGTGGTTACCTTTTTCTTTCAACATGGTCTCCCTCTTCTTCTCTCCTAAACCCTTTTCTCTATATCGCATAACGTTTTTGAATGGAAGGCGTTCATTTTGCTTTATTCATTTTTATGGGTAACTTGGTATTAAGTGGAGAACTTGATATTCAATGGGTAAAATGGAGAACGTAGTATTAAGTGGGGAAAAGTGGAAAGCGTTAAGCCAAAGGGAGAAGGTTAAGCCAAGAGTGGGGAAGGTTAATCTGAAAGTGGGAAAGTGGGGAACGTTAAACTGAAAATGAGGAACCTAACCTAAGCCATGAAATTTATTTTTAACGGTTGTCGAATGATGCTTTTATTGTTGTTGTTGTTGCTGCTGCTGCCGCCGCCGCCGCCGCCGTCGTCGTTTACCTTCGCCGTCGCCGCCGTCGTTTACCTTCGCCGTCGCCGTCGTCGTCGTTTACGTTTAACAATTTCTAGAATAATTATCTCAACCTCTAATAACCTAAAATATAAAAATAAAATAAAATGTCGGGATGTTAATTTTTGCTACAGTAGTAGCATGTGCAAAATTTCTAAATGAACATATTTAGTCTGGCATGTTTAAGATCATTGGATAATCAATTGAGATTACAAATCTTAAACTCATATTCCACTGTCCCATACGCCTCTTATTCTGCCATTTTTTACACTATTTCCCAAAGCACCACTCTTTCCCAAGGAAGTCCTGTGAAAGAAATGTACATTGTGTGACACGTGAATTGATCTTGTAAATAATCTTATTTTACACAACAACCACATTGGTGAAGAGATAGTGGATTGGACTTAGGGACAAAGTTAGGGATACCTGTGATAAAAAAATTCCACAATAATGGATACTATATTCCTTTGTTTACAAACAATTTAATATTTTCTATTATAGCCAATGTGTGACTTGTTTCTTCAACAACCCCGAATAAGCCAACATTCATGGAACATGGAAATATCATTGCCTCATGGATTGTGCTAATATTTTTCTGGCACATGATTTGTTTCCCTTTGAAATCCACGAATTATATGCACCTTTTCATTCCTCATATCACATATACATCATCATATGGCTATTTTTTTTGTGCCTTAATATATATATAGCTTATATAATTCTGTGAAACCACATGAATAATATCATTGCTTTAGTACTGCTCATAGAATAGGTACACAGTGTTGTTATATCCTCCAATTCTTTCTACATAAAAATGGCAACAACAGTAAGTATTATATGCAAAAGAACCGTGGTGAGCACAAAGGCAGTTGAAGCAGGAAAGTACCTACCCTTATCAGTTTTGGATCGTTTGATGGAGAAAAACCATATTAGGATGGTATACTATTACCAAACTTCAGGAGATTTAGAGCTTGGAATATTGACCAAGAAGTTGAGAGAGACTTTGTCAGAGATGCTTATTCATTTCCCTATAGTGACTGGAAGGTTGTTAAGAGATGATGTAGGGCATTGGAGGATCAAGTGTAATGATGCTGGTGTTAGAATGGTGGAGGCAAAAGCTAAAGGGAGTGTGGAAGGGTGGCTAAGAAATGCGGATAGGGAAATGGAACTCAAACTTGTTTACTGGGAAGACATTCCTCAAAAGTCTTATTATTGGTCCACTTTTTATGTCCAGGTTTGAATTTTTTGTATTATAAAACAAGTTGGAGACATAAATTATTAATTATTAAAGTGCACTAATGATCTTTTTATAAGTATCTTTGCGAAAATTTGAATTTAGTCTATTAAAATTACAAGGTCAAACTCTTAACTAACGTCTCAATTACTATTGTGAAATTTCAAGATATCAAGAAGATAAATATTTTTTTAAAAAAAATTATATTTTTTTTATTGGTCTTTAACGACACAACATCAATGAAGAATCATATATTCTTTAAGTAAACAAATTCTTTTTAATGTGATTGTTTTTCTTTCAAAAATCTAGTGGTAAAATTCACACACAAGTAGTGTGGAAAAGAGGTATATTGTAGGTTCAAACACACACCCAAAATATCAAATGTCTCAATAGCTTTTTACCACATGAGTTGACTTAGGAGACAATTTATTTACAAACTATTGAATCAATTTTAAAAATGTAAAGAAATAATAATGTATTAGGAAGAGCTTATTGTTAACATTTCTGGCAGCTAAATTCATTTTCACTTTAAACTAGATTATCTTAAATTATGATCTTAATTTCAGCTGACTGAATTTGAAGAAGGTGGATTAGCAATTGGCCTAAGTTGCACTCACCTCTTGGCAGATTCCATTTGTGCTACAAGATTCATGAAGACTTGGGCTGACATTTCATTAGGCAACAAAATTATTTCCCCTCCAATATTCCATCCTTTACCTTATCAAAAGTCACAAAACAAAAAACTAAATAATAATCCATATGTGGGCTTAATAGCTCACTATAAATCTTCAATTGAGAAGCCCATTTCTATCAAGGAAGCAAGGTACACTACCATTTCCATGGGCTTTTCAGATCACATGGTTCAGGCTTGCATGTCCATGGCCCAAACGAGTGGTCCATCAAGCCCAAAACCAACAACACCCTTTGAAGCACTAGCAGGGTTATTTTGGGTCTCTTTAAGCAAGATCAAAGGAATTAAAGATGGGCTTGTTGACATGTCCATATGTTTGGATGTAAGAAAAATATTGGGCTTAGATAAAGGATTCTTTGGGAACTCCATGATATATAATAAGGTGCATTTAGAAGGAAATTTCAATTTGGATGAGAACAAATTTCCACATGCTACTAGGGCTATAAGGGATGTTGTGGCTACAATTGACAAGGAGGGAATTATGGATCTAATTGATTGGTTTGAAAATAATGATATAAATTCATCTACAATGATGAATGGTAATGATTTGGTTTGTACTAGCTTAGAGAATGTGAACCCTTGTTTAGCTATGTTTGAAGAAAGGTTAAAACCAATTCGTGTGTCTTATTACATAGAGCCAATTTTTGGTGAAGGACATATTTTGATTTTCCCAACACCACATGGTGAAGGTCCCTTAGGAAGGGTAGTAATGGTGACACTTCAAGAAAAGGAGGCAATTAAGCTTTGTGAAGATGAACTTATCTCACAATTCTCACCCACTATCTTGATGAATTGTGTCCATAAATATTAATCATGCTTTATGTGTATGTCTGTCGATGTCAATAATGATGACATTAGCTTGAAATGAAATAAAGCTAGAATTTGGGTTTAATTTTATTTATTTATTGAAAGTTGTATATTTTTTTAAGGTTAAAAAAATAAATGGGATTGACAAAGTTGATAAATGAAATTGATATTTGATGGTACCAGTAACCTCTGTTAAATGAAAAGTATGCGGAAGATTACCTATTTTTAGAGATATGCGCAACAGTTTAACAAATTGTACATTTATTAAACACATCATCAATCAAGGTCCCAAATCTACAATACTAATGAATGCACAAAGTATATGGATCACAGAATATATGGAGAGATGCACCAGGAACATTTATTATTCAAGATATTGATTCACATACAATCATGCTAGAAACAATCTTTCATGTAATGTCAAAATATGCAGAAAGATATTTAAGCAAACAATCAATATCAAACAAATATACAATGCAGGAATTAAAAAGAGATAAGGGTAAGAAAAATGGTACACAGTGATTTATACTGGTCCAGCCGTTGTTGAACGGCCTACGTCCAGTCCCAAGATCAAATCCAATCTTGGCCTTTCCACTAGAATGTCTCAGAATCCGTTTACAGATGTTCCAGCTCCTCGCCTATCAATCTAAAACGATTCTTTCTATTCTATTCTTATCTCCCTGAATCCCAGAGTCTATCTCCCATAAACTCTTCCAAGATTACAGTCAAGTTTCTTCTTGATGAGACCTCTCAATCACAGAAGATAACCACCAGTTAAGACTGGATTTCTCAATGTTATTTGTTTACAGAATTTGTTTACAGATGTGTCTAAAACAGAAATTACACAAAATTTCTTCAGCAGTCTTCTTCTCTAAAGTTGTTTCTCAAGCAATCTTTCTCAGTCTTTGTTGATCATGAAAGATGAATATCCATGACTGAAAAAACAATGTTCAAAGTTATTTCACAGTGAGAAACAAAGATATCAGAAAGTTATGTGTATTGTTGTTGTATCTATGTTATTGTTATTATATATATATGAGAAGAAGAGAATGTAAAACAGTTTATATAGTTTCAGCAAAAACAACATATGAATCGATTTACCCAATCGATTCATTAAAGTCATAAGGCTGGCTAATCGATTTCCTCAATCGATTTCGCGAGTCTTGTTTTTCTTGAATCTTGAAACTGAACATTCACTACAAGAATTTCTC
Source organism: Cicer pinnatifidum (assembly GCA_037974775.1). NCBI lineage: Eukaryota > Viridiplantae > Streptophyta > Magnoliopsida > Fabales > Fabaceae > Cicer > Cicer pinnatifidum. The sequence continues at coordinate 50,794,563 of JBBPBR010000007.1, forward strand.
TATTTTGTGGCCAACTTTATAAATATTTTGTGGCCGAATAAAACCCTCACAAATTTGTGACCGAAAAAGCCCTCACAAAGGCTAAAATTGAAATTGGTCATCTTTTGTGGCTGAAAAAGCCGTCACAAATTTTTAAATATTTATTTGGATTTTGTGGCTGTCTAAGCCCTCACAAAATCACAACATTGTGATTTTGTGAGGGCTTAGGCAGCCACAAAATCCAGAAGGATTTTGTGAGGGCTTTTACAGCCACAATAAATGAATTTGTGAGGGCCAGATCCGTCACAAAGTTCTGATGGGACCAGGGTATTTGTGGCGGCCTATGCCGCCACAAAGGATTTGGCACGTGTACTTTTCTGGCTGCAAAGACCGCCACAAATCACGCGTAAATCCAGCTGGATTTTCTGGCCGCTCAGGCCGTCACAACTGGACATATCCGTTGGAATTACTGGCGGCAAAGGCCGCCACAAATTCCTTGCTAGCCGTTGCATTTCTGACGGGCAAGGCCGCCACAAATGGAGTGTACCGTTGGCTTTTCTGACGGGCTAGGCCGCCACAAAGGCCCAATGCAGATCCTATATATATTTCTCCCATCTTCCTACTTCATTTTCACAATATAACTTCTCTCTAACACTTATATCTTACTATTCTCTCCTCCTTCTCTCTACAAATTACTCATCATATAAATTTGGTTCTCTCTACAAATTACTCATCATATAAATTTGGTAAGTTTAATTTATACTATGTATTTAATTAATTTATATTATATATGTAATTAATTTATAATTTAATTTTTTAATATGATATAACTAATTAATGTTATTGATTTTTATTTTTATAGTGCTTGTTAATTATTTCGAAGACTTGCAAGCATCGTACGTGAGTGGAAGCTTGAAGTCAGACGCTACTCGGCATTCAAGTTAGTATTTTATATATTTTAAATTTAGATTAGTATATATATATATATTTATATATATATATATATTATTTTTAAAATATAGATTAGTAATATATATATTTAGATTAGTTTTATATATTTATTTTTAAAAAAATAGTAATGATGTTGTTTATATATTAATATATGATAAATTAAAGTTTCAAACCACGGTTAAAATATATTAGTTTTAATATAATTATTATTTAAAAAAACATTATTAAAATTGATGATATTATTATTTTTTGTTTTAAATAAGTCTTGATTATTAGTGTTGATTTTAAAAAAAACATCATTTAAAATTTTATATAGGTTTGTATAATGATATAGTCTTGATTAATAATTTATTATATTGTTTGAAAATTTATTAATATATAATCCCCTAATTAATTGACATATATATCAAAGTTATTGATTTTTAAAAAATATTATTAAAATTTATCATATTAATTATTATTTTTTGTTATAAGTATTAATATGTTATTATATTATTTATAATTTATGAT
>JBBPBR010000007.1:50796210-50807348 GCA_037974775.1 Cicer pinnatifidum
TATATATATATATATATATATAATGTTTATTTAATTATTATTTTTTTGTTAGTATTGATATATATTTTATTATTGTATTGATAATAATATATTGTATTGTGTGTAAACGCATGCTCCCATAATTGACATATAAATATGTCAAAATTTATATTAATGCTTTTGAAAAATAAAGCAATTAATATATAAAATATCGATATATATATATATAGCAACTATGGATTTAGACCGTAGTTGGATGTACGATAGGAATTTTCCCGGAAGAAAGGGTCTTAAACAACATTTTGCTAACAAGGTCGAAGAGTTTCTCAATTTTGCGAGAGTGCAAAAAATTGTCCAAGATGAAGGGGGAATGAGGTGTCCATGTTGTTTATGTCGATGTAGACGGTTTAAAAGTGAAGATGAAATAAGAGTGCATTTGTATGCAGACGGATTTATGCCTAACTACTGGATTTGGACTAATCATGGAGAAGAGTCTCCGGTCGCGCCTAATACTAGTACATATTTGGAGAATTATAACATAGGTCCTTCAAGTAGTACTAACATGTTAGGTATAGATTATTATAACAATCAACACTTTGAGGCGATGAATGATATGATCTCGGATGCTGTTGGGGTTAATTTGTCATTCAATGAAGATCAATATGATGATACCGATGGACTTCCCAATGAAGAAGCTCAGAGATTTTATGGTCTTTTGAAAGAGACAAATACACCATTGTTTGAAGGTTCTTCAAACTCAAAGTTATCAATGTGTATTAGACTGTTAGGTCTAAAGTCTCAATTTCATGTTCCTGATTTAGCTTTGGATTTGATGACTAAAATGATGCTAGACGCAACACCTGTGAGAGATGGTTTGCCGCAAAGTTATTACGATGCGAAACGGTTAGTGTCAAAGTTAGGATTAGGTGTCAAGAGGATTGATTGTTGTGTTAAAGGCTGCATGTTGTATTATGACAATGAATTTGGTATGAATGATGCAAACTTAGTTGAATGCAAGTTTTGTCAAGAACCAAGGTATCACCAAAGGAATAACTCAAGGGTAAGTAGGGGAAAATCAATTCCAAGGAAAGCAATGTTTTACCTCCCTATTGTATCAAGATTGCAAAGATTGTTTGCATCAATACAAACTGCAGGAAAGATGACGTGGCATTATGAGAATAGAAGAAATTCAGGCGAGTTGCGACATCCTTCTGATGGTCAGGCATGGAAACACTTTGATCAAATACATCCTGATTTTGCGTCAGATCCACGCAATGTAAGACTTGGATTATCCTCAAATGGATTTACGCCTTAGATACAAGCATCGTCTACTCCTTATTCTTGTTGGCTGGTTATTGTTACTCCTTACAATCTTCCTCCTGATATGTGCATGTCTAAACCATATATGTTCTTAGCTGCTGTGATACCAGGTCCTTCTAATCCTACAACTGATATTGATATTTATTTGCAACCTTTGATTGACGATTTGAAGAGGTTGTGGAATGGTGTCTTGACATATGATATTGCTCGGAGAGAAAATTTTATGATGAGAGCTGCATTGATGTGGACCATTAATGATTTCCCCGCTTATGGGATGTTGTCAGGACGGGGCACCCATGGTAAACTAGCTTGTCCTATTTGTGTGGAAGATACGAAAGCATTTACTTTAAAATTTGGTGGGAAGGCATCGTGGTTTGACTCGCATCGTAGGTTTTTACCTGCTGATCATGCATTTAGAAGGAACAAAGCTGCATTTATGAAGGGATATGCAAAACAACTAGGACCCCCGATGAAATTGACATCAGAACAAGTTTGGAATAAAGTAAAAGATATGCCAAAGGTACATGTTGTTAATGGTGTGGCTTGTAAACCACAAGGTTACGGACAATGGCATAATTGGACAAAAAGATGTATTTTTTGGGATCTACCGTATTGGAAAGATAATCTTTTGAGACATAATCTCGATGTTATGCATATTGAGAAAAATTTCTTCGACAACATCTTTAATACTGTGATGAATGTGAAAGGGAAAACAAAAGATAACGACAAAGCTAGAAAAGACATAGGTATATATTGCAGACGACCAGATTTGTTGTTGGTGGAACAAAACGGCAAGACCCTAAAACCTCGTGCGAATTACACTTTATCTAATGATGAAGCCAAATCTGTTTATCTTTGGATCAAAGAGCTGAAGACGTCTGACGGTTATTGTTCGAATTTGGCAAGATGTTCTGATGTGGAAAATGGGAGGATGCATGGGATGAAAAGTCATGATTGTCATATATTTTTAGAGTGTTTACTTCCTATTGCCTTTAGTGCTTTACCGACACATGTATTGAACCCACTTATTGAAGTGAGTCAATATTTCAAGAATTTGTGTTCTTCAACACTCATTGATAAAGATCTGATCAAGATGGAAAATGATATTCCGATCATTCTATGTAAGTTGGAGAAAGTATTTCCTCCTGGGTTTTTTGATTCGATGGAGCATCTCTCAGTGCATCTTGCAAGTTAAGCTAGGCTTGGTGGACCAGTTCAGTATAGATGGATGTATCCATTTGAAAGGTGATATATATATACACATCTCTTTAATTAATTTCAATATACTTCAACTTATATACATCTCTTTGTATATTATAGGTTCATGGGTTATTCAAAACAGTCGGTGAAAAACAAAGCTAGAGTTGAGGGATCAATTTGTTTATCTTACCTACACCGTGAAACAACACACTTTTGTTCTCATTATTTCAACAATGAAACATTGTCACCAGTTAACGGAAGAAACGCTACTGATAGTGTTATACGTCATCCACATGCTTTATCAGTTTTTTGCTTGTCTGGTCATCATGCTGGTAGGGATTTTCCGATTTTCTGGCCAAGCGACAAAGTATTTAATGCGGCACATGTTCACGTTTTGATTAACTGCACTGAAGTTAAACCATACATTGAGTACGTTTCAAATTCCTCTCCGATCTTATTAAATAATTATATTTTATTATATGATTAAATTGATATTCACCATATATATGGTCATCGATCAGAGCATTTTTAAATACGGGACAATCATCTGATGATATACATTCAAATTTCCCATCATGGTTTCAACAACAAGTGCATCTGGAAGAACAAACTCCTATCAACATCCACTTAAGGCACTTATCTATGGGCCCGAGTAGAAGTTTCAAAGAATGGCACACCTACTACATCAATGGATACAAATTTTACACTGAATCTTGGACTGAAGGAAAAGAAACAATTAACAGTGGAGTTTGCATGAAGAGTGTCTCTAATAGTGGTGTAGTAGAAGATTTCTATGGCATAATTGAGCATATTTATGAAATTTACTACACATTCCTAGATTATGCGAAAAAAGTGGTGTTGTTTTATTGTAAGTGGTTTGATCCATCTAGCAGAGGAACTAAAATCAATTTCATATCCAATACTGTAGACATTCGAATGAGCAAAAGATATCCACGGTTTGATCCATTTGCCATGACCCATAATGTAAGACAAGTGTATTATGTTCCTTATCCATCAACTGTCAGAAGCAAACAAGGTTGGTGTGCTGCAATCAAAACAAGACCAACGAGTGGAATAGAAGAAGTTGAAGCAGGTCAAAATGAAGAAGTTGCATTTCAAATGGATGAAATGTCAAATTTGGATCATGTGATTGGAGATGAGACTATTAGTCAACTTTGTCATGAGTCACACATTGGAGAAGAAGTTGATGAACAAGAAATAGATGAATTAGAGAACGAAGAAGGCAATATTGACTCATCAAATGAATATACTGATGATGAATTATTAGATGACCCAGACGAAGACAATTAATTAATTAGGCATTATATATATATATATATATATATATATATATATATATATATATATATATATATATATATATATATATATATATATATATATATATATATATAGACATGGCTTCAGTGGGAGTAGGAGGATCAGGAGGTTCAGGAGGATCAGGAGGACCAGCAACGGCGGCAATACAAGGAATATCCAGAACATCACGTGGTAAGAAAAAAATTGATAGACCACGTGTTGTTAATGACCCATCTCTCATGTCGATGCCGACCATTGGTACTAGTGGTGAAGCTATTCCTGTATATCCGGAGGTCCCAGTAGAGCCTTATACGTTAGATGAAATAATGGAACCCGGATGTGTTGATTGCTACAACCGCATTGTCATAATTCCAGAAGGAGATGGGTATGTAAACTATGATTGTTAAATATTTTATTATTGCATATCATGTTATATTATTTTATTAATTAATTTTTATATTTAATTTGCATGTAAATTTTGAAGATATCTTCCTTTTAAACCATCTGCAAAGGCAATTGCTGAAGTCATACAAGAGAAATACAAAAAGCCATGGTTGTCTTGGGGTGAGATTAAAGAGGATAAGACACCTCAATTTAGGGAAATTGATCAGTTTCTACATTGTTTCAAAGTAAGTGATTACATTATTTTATTTAAGTACTAATTAATTAATTATATATATATACGTATTTAATTGCTTAATTGAATTATATTTTTAATATTAATTAAATTTAAACAAACAACAGACTAAATGTACTTGGAAAAGAGAGCATGATGCTGCAGCTATGGCTTCATTTGACCATCGCTTTTCAAAGCGTCTCTCATCTATGTTGTCTTACGCACGTAATAAGGGCGAAGAAAAACGACCTAATTGGATTGGTGAAAATGTTTGGACTGCTCTGTGGAGTAAGTGGAACACAGATGCTTACAAACAGAAGAGAGAAAAAGCAAAGATTAATAGAGCATCTGAGAGGGGTACTAGTACTCATAAGGGAGGTTCCATGTCTGCTGGAGAAATTAAATATTATATGGTAATTAATTATTTATTTATAATATATATATTTATTAATTTTTATTCAATTAATCATCACATTTCACCATAAACTTGACATTATTTTAATATATATTTTAGGAAAAGCAACTTGGAAGGGAGGTCACTCAGGCTGAGATACATCGCTATCTTCATGTTAATCCTCAAACAAATGAGTATACTGATTCGTTATCAAAAACGATTCAGGTAATTATTATATATTAATTATTATATATATATTTACACCTTTAAATTATTATATATTACTTATTAACTAATTTAATTTTTTATTTTTTGATTTTTAATATAGGAACAACTTGAAAATGTCATGAAAGAATGGGATGATCATCAAGCTACTCTTCCTCCTGCTATGCGAGCTACTCCAGATCAGCGGAAACAATATGAGACTGCAAGTTTTATGACCATCAGTGGTGGCAAGTACAAAGGGCGTGTGCTGGGAGCCGGTACTTTATCATCAACCTTTGTGAAAGGTCCAACCGGCTATATTCAGACTGAGACGTCTTCTTCTTATGCTAGTACGGATCGATCTCATCGTCCGGTGCCAATAGATAATCTTGATCAGTTAAAGGAGCAATGGGCAAGTGAGCAAGAAGAAAGGACACAACAGCTGATACAAGCCGCAATTGATAAACTGAATGAGGAATGGAAACAGAGGTTTCAAGAGCAGCAGTAGCAGTTTCAGCAGCAACAATTTCAACAACAACAATTTTCATTTCCTCCTGTCTTTCATCAGCAGATCCCGCCTCGGCCTCCATACTTGCACCAACAACCAATTTTCCAGCAGCAACAGAGTTACTCCCAATACTCCCAGCAGCATCAACCGCCTCCAACTTTCCAACAACAACAGCAACAGGATCCATCGAACTCTGCCTTCCAGCAACAACAGCCGCCAATGTTTCAGCAACAACAATATTTTCATAATTATCAATATGCTCCATCATCTTCACATCAACTTCCTCAACCTCAACCAGATTATCAAACTGCATACCGACCGACTATGCCAACAGCTGGGTTGATCAGACCAGATTTAAATCAACCTCATCCAGCTAGGGCTCCTCCTTCGACTACTGGTGGTGCCATTGAAGATGAAATTCAATTTCAAAGCATAATGTCTCCTCCAACACAAATGCATAATACTTTTGAAGGACTTTTTTCGTCGGGTATGAATGCAGGAAATAATGATGGTGGGAGTGGAGCTGATCAGACGAATTATTATGAGGATTGATGTGATCATTTGAAGAATTTCATAATTTATTTTTGGGTTGTATGACATTATTAATGTGTGTTTAATTAATTTCCACTTTGTAAGACATTATTTGTTAATTTTGGGTTTGTAAGACATTAATTGATAATTTTGGAATGCATGTTTTATTTGATTTTATCATGATTGCTATAGCTAGCTTTAATTATTATTAATAATATGTTTTTATATATATATAATATTTATTTTAATTTTAATATTTAATTTTAATTTTATTTTAATTTAAATTATAATTTATTTATAATTTACATTAATTTAAATTAATGTTTAATTATAATTATTAATTTAAATATTTAAATATTTTATTATTAATAATTTAAATATATTTTTATTAATTTAAATATTTTATAATTAATATTTTATTATTTAAATAATTTAATTATTAATCTTTATTTTTAATTTAAATAATTTATTTTAAATTTTTAATTAAATTAAGATTAGTTTATTATATATATATATATATTAAATTTAATTTATTATTACATTATATTTCAAATTTAATTTAATTATAATATAAATTTTAATATTAATTTATAAATATATTAATTATAATTATATTAATTTATTATATATAATATTAATTATATTAAATATTAATTATATTAAATATAGAATATATTAAATATATTAATTATATTAATTATATTAATTATATTAATTATAATTATTGAAATAAAAATTAATTTATTTTTTACGTTGGCTTTTGTGGCGGCCTAAAGCCCTCACAAATATCCAGTCAGCAAGATTTTGTGGCGGCCAAAAGCCCTCACAAAAGTCCAGTCAGCAAGATTTTGTGGCGGCCAAAAGCCCTCACAAAATCCAGTCAGCAAGATTTTGTGGCGGCCAAAAGCCCTCACAAAATCCAGTCAGCGTGAATTTTGTGGCTGCAAAAGCCCTCACAAAATCCTCTCCTTTGTGGCTGCAAAAGCCCTCACAAAATTTTGTGACCAGCTTATTTGTGGCTGCCTTTGGCCCTCACAAAAGCCACCTTTGTGGCTGTTTTTTGCCCTTTGTGAGGGCTTTTGGCCCTCACAAAATTAACCAATTCTTGTAGTGATTCTAATCGATTTACCCAATCGATTATTTTAAGTAGTTCTTCAGACTTTGATGACAGTATATAATTAAATCGATTTGCAGAATCGACTTGATGTGTTTTGTTCAAACAACGAGATCAAAACCATCGATGTACTTAATCGATTCAACCATTCAGTCATCTCTGTTTCTAAAACTTTTTGTACCTATCGATTGTGTCAATCGATTGTGGACTTTAAGTCTGAAGCACTTTTCATCAGTTGGTTTATTCAATCGATTTACCAAGTCGATTGATGCCAACATTTGTAACACAGATGTATATAAGCAGATTGTGGTAATCGATTGTGGATGTTCCAGACCAAAGTTATTTTGAAACTTGTTTTAGTGAATCGATTGGCCTAATCGATTTAGTAAACAGGTTTGGCTCTGGGACATTAACAATCGATTGTGTCAATCGATGTAGACAGAACAAAACTTAAAGATGTGATTCATTCAATCGATTTGCCAAATCGATTGCCTGCAAAACGTGCTACTGACTTGCACATTTTAATTTCAGTAAGTATGTCAATCGATTTGTCTAATCGATGTAAACAATCAGTTCAGTCTTGGTGATTTACTCAATCGATTTGCCTAATCGATTTGTGGCAAACTGGCTCTCTGACTTGCACAATTTATTTTCTAATAGGTGTACCAATCGATTTGGAGAATCAATTGATAGCCTGCTTGATTTCTTCAAGGATGTGCAAATCGATTGTGCTAATCGATTGGTTAACCCCGGACTTTATAAAACGATTCAACCCTGTTATAGAATCGATTGTACTAATCGATTTGCTCATGGATCATCAAGCTTTTGTTGATTCCTTGAGTTCCAAGCAATTGTTTCGAGTATGTAGGATTGAATTTGTTGTTCTTGAAATTTTTCTCAGTTGACATGTTAGATTTATTTCAAGCTGTATGTTTGTCAATAATATCAAAAACGAACATATGTCTAACAATATTCGTAAGATAATTTTTTTTTAATTTTTTATCTTGACTATACCGTTATGTTTTTTAATTGTATATTTTATGTTTTAGTTCACTTAATTAAAGAGTGTTATGTCACATGATTTCTTAAAGACCTTTTGATGTATTTTTTTTAGAAGTAATTGTAATAATCAAACAAATTCAAAGTAATGTTTTTCATAATAAAAACTTAAAGTAATGTTGAAAATGATAGGGTGTTACTATCTAATTTTATTTATTTTTGTTACTACGTTTTAATTTATCTATAATTGAATCTATAAGTTTAATATTTTAAAATGAGTATTTTTATTGTAAGAATATTTTATATAGATAAATTGTATTAAGTATTCTCCTACTTAATCTTCTAATTTTATCCATGAATTTGTTATCTTTAAAGTTTTTTCAATTGATGATCATCTACTAAAAGCATCCTCGATTTAAAAATTTATTTTTCTACTCCTGTCTTGTTGGATTAAAAGGTAATTTAAATGATACAACCAAACATTTTTTGGTTTGTATTTTTTAAGAAACATTTTATTGTTGTGCACAAGATTATAGTAGGATTTAACTATGGAGGCACAATTGTAACTAACCCAGTCAAAATGTATCTCAATGACCAAATAGATGAGGCTAACACTTGACATAAAACCTAGTGGGTTGATTAATGTTGCACATGATAAAATTGGTGTAAAATTAAATACATTTTATGCATACATAATCAAGAAAAGCGCAATAAAATTAATTCAAAGACCTAGAAGTAAGAAGTATTTGCAATAAGGAAGTTATTTTGGGGAGTTAAGGAAATCAAATCAAAACAACACGATGATCAAAACAATTACTTCAAGGGAGATAGAGTTTGCATAATTAGATTTGATCGGTTACAAAATCCAACACCTAACTCTTATTTATTTTAATATCTTTTATAGACTTAATTTTTAGAGATAAATTTTTCCACCCCAAAATAACTTCGGATGCACACACACAAAAAACATAAGTTTTATGTTGTTTGTATTCTTTAACAAATTATTCTACTTCAAAAATTACCATATATATGTATATTAACAACTTTCTAAATGGATATATAATACCTTTCAAAATTGAGGCTGAAGCAGTAACTTAAGTTGAAAATGATCAACAATTATTTATATTTCTAATCAAAAATAAAATAATATATATTTTTATATGAAACTTTCATAATAAAGTTGGCTATTATATAATATTGGCGTAAAACAAGATCTTATAAGACGATTGTTCGTAAAAAGATTGTGTCAGATATTCATAAAATTTATAGAAAAATATTTTAATTTAAGCCTATTGAATAATTGTGTTGAAAATTTAAAACATACTAAAAAAAGAGAGTTTAAGTCAGGTAGAAAATCAATTTTAAATAGTTTAAATCTCATTTTTTCATCAATGAATTATTTATTAAACTACCGACTACCAACTCCTATAGTAGATTTTATCTAAAATTAATTGTAAATACATATTTAATATTTAATATATCATCAAAGTGTGCCCAAATATAAAATAGAAAGCAACGATTATACCTAGAAAAATGATCTATCATTGATGTTTTTTTTAGTATCTCATTCTAGTATAAAAGTCCATTTAAAGCTATCTTGCTTAAATTAAAAAAGAACACTTAATAAACTTTAGGTCTCTTTGTCAAAGCCTCACTGACTCTAGTAGGTTTACCATTGACAATACAATGTTAAGATTCGTCATAAAATTGAAAATCAAAAGCACAAATTATTAGATTAATTTGTTAAGCACGCATAACAATTAGTACATACCAACCAATTGAAGCAATGACTTTAAGCTTATTTCTAGCCTAACATTAAGCATACACACATTATACACTGCATTTGAATATAATACATCCTACCACTATTGTGCATATTTTATTTTATTTATGTTTCAAAATTATATCTCCTAGTTCACGGGCCACATTTATTTTCAAAAATTATATCCAATAACCTTACTTTCTCTCATCTTATAAAATTCGTATTATTTTGTTCTTATTAGACTTTGGTCCTTTTTGTTGTGTTGTCATTATTGTAGTAAAAGAAGAATATTTGTTTGTTTATAAGAAAGTAATGATATTGCCATGAAAAGATGAGATTACACTATCATGGAAAAAAGTTGAACATGGTCATCATCATATGTGGATGTGCCAATAGTAAGATATGTCCAATGATAATCTACGCAAGCATTACATAAGCCACAATTTTGAGGTATGCTCATCATTTTCCTATTTGCTTTTTGGACTTTTTTCAACTTTAATTTTTAAGGGTATTACCAAAAATAAATAAATAAATAAATATAAATCCTTTTTTTTTTTTTATTGGTTGACCATTCTTTATAGTCTAACAACCTCTTATGTTTTCCCATCTCATGACTTTGCGTCTACAAATTTCAAAAGTATCAATTTATGATGTCTGTCTTATCTGTTCCCTCGTCATTTTTGTAAGAATTAATTTAATTTTTGTATGTATTTAAAGATCTATTTCTTTTTCATTTTAAAACAATTTAATTTATATAAAATTAGGTTATAAAATGTATAGTCAAATACAACCGTAAAATTATTATAACTATTTAACATTATGATATGAATATCGATAGTTCATTATGAACAATTAAATTATTATTTTTTAAATATAATTTTTGTAATATGTTGACATAATTCTATTGGGCCAATTTTATAATTTACCTCTTAAAACTTTTTTATCCTAGAGATTCACGGTAGATTTCACATCAAACTGAAAATTAAAGAATAGACGGATACTTCGCTGGTTGATTATAGTAATATACTATAGAGTGATAGGAGATCTTACACTAAAAAAAAAGTTGTTGAAATTCAAATATAAATAATTAATCTTAATTACCATGATAAAAATGAACTAAATCATCAATACATAAAAGCGACCACTCATACATTATTACATTTCTTAAAATTTTGGGTATTATATATATAG
>JBBPBR010000007.1:50810003-50839678 GCA_037974775.1 Cicer pinnatifidum
GAATAATACAATTGAAAAAAAAAAAAAAGATAGATGGCGTAGACATGTATAAAAGGTATATCCATGAAAACTATATTATAGTTTGTCATCATGAAATAAAAGAAACTCATTTAAACCAAGAACAAAAAAAAAATGAAGTAACCAAAGTTTGGTTTCATTAATATCTCATTTTGATGTTATTGTTGTAGGTAGAGATCAATGGAGAGTAATGAAGTATCAAGAGTTGATAGTTTAAGAAGAGCAAATAGTTCAAACATATGGAGGAACAACAACATGGGTGTTTTTTCAACATCTGAACGTGAAAATGATGAAGAAGCACTTAAATGGGCTGCTATTGAGAGACTTCCTACATATTTAAGGATTAGAAGAAGCATAATCAATAATGAAGAAGGGAAAGGAAGAGAAGTTGATATCAAAAAGCTTGGATTGACAGAGAGAAAGATTCTTTTGGAAAGGCTTGTTAAAATTGCTGAAGAAGATAATGAGAAGTTCTTGTTGAAACTCAAGGAAAGAATGGATAGGTATGAAATCAAATAAATGTCTATAATTGTTTATGAATGTTGTTGATGAAATATTAAGTCTTAAGCCATTTGTGACTAGAAAATTTGAAAGATTTGAAACTGATTTGTTGATTTTTTATGCTTAGAATTATGATTGTTTTTGTTTAAACTAAATTTACAGAGTTGGACTTGATATTCCAACAGTTGAAGTCAGATTTGAGCATATAAATGTGGAAGCACAAGTTTATGTTGGAGGCAGAGCTTTACCTTCATTGCTCAATTTCTTTGTTAATGTGTTAGAGGTAAAATTCAACATGGCACTGCCTGTTTTTTCTTTCTACACTTTTATTGGATTTATCTTTTTTTATTTATTTATTTATTATTTTCTTATAAAATTACCTCTTTCTCCTTGTTAAGGGATTCTTAAATCATCTTCATATTCTTCCAAGTCCAAAGAAACCATTACATATCCTTCAGAATGTTAGTGGTATCATAAAGCCTCAAAGGTAAATTCAACACTTCTCTTATCTTTTTTTGCAGTTTTAGATTCTCCATCTATGAAACACCGACACTAGACACTGTAATTAAATGTAATCATACGAGTCAATGTTGTATTAGTGTCAAACACTGTGTCTGAAATTGAACACGCTTTCAATATGAAGTATCAGTGCAACAGTAGCTAGATATTTTCTTGTTCTGATTGATTAACTTTTTGCAGAATGACATTACTTTTAGGACCACCAGGCTCTGGAAAGACCACTTTGCTGTTGGCATTGGCCGGAAAACTAGAAAAAGATTTGAAAGTAAGAAACCAAATTTGTTATTTTTTATACTCTATCGATCATAACTGATGGATCACTAAAAGTATTTGACGTTAATTGTATCTGATTTGGAAGTCATAAAAAACATAATTCCGATTGGTTGACAATGCGAAAAGTTTAACAGTGACACTGCATCAAAATTAATTTCATTTGTAAGTAGTTGAATAATATTTGAATTATAATAACAAATTTTGATTGGTGGTGAAACTTTAGCATTTTGGGAGAGTAACATACAATGGAGAAGGACTAGAAAAGTTTGTTCCACAAAGGATATCAGCTTATATAAGTCAACATGATAATCACATTGGAGAAATGACTGTTAGAGAAACACTAGCTTTCTCGGCAAGATGTCAAGGAGTTGGACATAATTATGGTAATGAAGTGCGAATGCGAGTATCTTACTAGTTTTAAATAAATCCAAATCTTCACCTTAGTTTTGAATTTCGCTACTTTTTAGAGATGTTGGCTGAATTGCTAAGAAGAGAGAAGGAAGCAAAGATTAAACCAGATCCTGATATTGATGCCTATATGAAGGTGAGAAAGAAAGTCTTTGAAATTCATGTTTGAAATTCTGAACACTTTGCATTGTAAGGACGCTGCATTCTTTTGTTTCTGCTCATGTGATTCATTCAAAAATATGCAGGCAGCAGCACTAGAAGGACAGCAGGCGAGCGTCGTAACCGATTATATTCTGAAGGTAAGAGTCTAGTTTAATCAAATAGAGAAAATATTGATCAGTCAATCCCGAATTGCAGAAAATAATGCACTGTTCAAATTCCGTTATGGTACAATGTTTTAGCACTGCTATAGTTTTTATTTAACTGACACTGATATAGGTAACTTGTAAAGCAATTTAGGATTTTATTTTTTATGTAATTTCTCAAAATGTTACAGATTTTGGGACTTGAAATCTGTGCTGATATTATGGTAGGAGATGGAATGATACGTGGTATCTCAGGCGGGCAGAAAAAGAGAGTCACAACAGGTATTTTATAATTTAGTTTAAATATGATTTTCATGTCCATGTAATTATAACATATTTTGGTTTTAGTCTCTCTAATTTTTTATTTTTTTTGAATTCAATCCATGCAAATTAAAAAAACTGTTGTTTTTAGTCCCTGGCTTATTGGGCAACATGGCGTGATTTAATTGGATCACGTATAATGTCAAGGATTAAAAGTAACAATTTTTGAATTTACAAGAACTAAATCCAAACAAAAAATCATATAGAGATTGAAACTAAAATATTGCGGGGACTAAAAATATATTTAAAGCTTTATAATTTATTAAAATCAACATTACTAAATCACAAAACTTGAAATTGAAATTTATAAGTAGGTTGATTGATTAAGTTATTTTTTGGGTGAAAAATGTAAAGGTGAGATGCTAGTTGGACCAATAAGAGTGTTGTTCATGGATGAGATATCAACTGGTTTGGATAGTTCAACAACATTTCAAATAATCAGCTCAATCAGACAATCAATCCATATTCTGAATGGAACTGCACTTGTGTCATTGCTACAACCAGCGCCAGAAACTTATGAACTATTTGATGATATAATACTTCTCACAGATGGACAAATTGTGTATCAAGGACCAAGAGAAAATGTGCTTGAGTTTTTTGAATCAATGGGATTCAAGTGTCCTGAAAGAAAAGGAGTTGCTGATTTCTTACAAGAAGTATGAGTTTGATTCATTCAATTTTAATTCACTTTTAATGTTCCTTTTAGAATTTCTTTTTTTGTGTATCATTTCTACTTCAAATTAAAAGTATGTCCGGTGTTCGACATGACACTGACAGATATAGTTACATTCAATTTCTTTCATTTTATAAATTATTATTGATGTCAAAACGTATCAGTATATTTGGCAAAGTCATCTTCATAGCTTTTCTTTAATTTATTTAATGTTGATTTTGTTCTAATGTTATGAAATAGGTGACATCAAGGAAAGATCAATGGCAATATTGGGCAAATAAAGATGTACCTTACAGTTTTGTCACTGTCAAGGATTTTGCTGAAGCCTTTCAGATATTTCACATAGGTCAAAAACTTGGAGATGAACTAGCCCATCCTTTTGACAAGTCTAAATGCCATGCAAATATCTTGACAAAAAAGAAATATGGTGTTAACATGAAGGAGCTTCTGAAGGCTTGTGCTAGCAGAGAGTTTTTGCTTATGAAGAGAAATTCATTTGTCTACATATTCAAAGTCACTCAAGTAAGAAACATTCAAACTCTAATGTTGCTCTTGTCATCCTTTTTTCATCAATTTGTTTAGTCTTAAACCTCCAGATCCCAGTGGAAATGGCCTCTGACAATCTAGAGTTTGGTCGGAAGATAAATAAAGTTTGATAAAAAAAATCATTTTAGTGAGAGTGATTTGAAATGAATGGCATACAAATCGTGTTAAATTAATAGTGCTAAAGCGGAGCGGAATTTTAACAAACTGCTATTGTTCTACTATATATGATTTAGTACAAAGAGTTTGTCAAGTAATGTTTATATGAAAACAATATTGTCCATCACGGATCGTGAAAAACATCGATTTGTTTATATAGTGGCTATAGCATTAGCAGCAATGTAGCATGACAAAATTTGAATAAACTGTTATTTTTCACGGTGGCAACATTTTTTTGATATAACCTTTTGATCTTCTTCTATATTTTTCTTGGTTCTTAACTGAATGTCTTGTTCCTCTTTTTCAGCTTATTTATCTAGCTATCATGACAACAACATTGTTTCTAAGAACAAAGATGCATAAGAAAACTGTGGACGATGGGGGAACATACATGGGAGCACTATTCTTCACAGTCACAGTAGCAATGTTCAATGGAATATCAGAGCTAAATATGACAATCATGAAACTTCCTGTGTTTTACAAACAAAGAGATCTTCTATTTTATCCTTCATGGGCTTATTCACTTCCACCATGGATCCTCAAAATACCAATAACACTCATTGAAGTTGCTATTTGGGAAGCCATCACTTACTATGCTATTGGTTATGATCCAAATTTTGTAAGGCAAGAATAGACCACATCACAAATCATTAATTAAAAAAAAATGAATCAGCGACAAAAAAATTGTTACAAAATTATACACAAATTTCAATTGTTTTTAGTAATCATTATTTATTTTGGAATCTAATGAGAAATTTTATTGGCAGGTTCTTAAAACAGTATTTGATAATCCTATGCATTAATCAGATGGCATCTTCACTATTTCGGATGATGGCAGCATTAGGAAGAGATGTTATTGTAGCAAACACTGTTGGAGCATTTGCTTTATTAGTAGTTCTGGTTTTGGGGGGATTTGTGATTTCAAGAGGTACAAAATTGTAATGTACACAATGAATGGAGTAAACCACCAATTTTGTCTCTGAACTTACACCTTTTCTCTAATTTCGTCCCTAATGTTTTGTCGAGTCCATCTCATTAGTCCTTCTTATTATATATTGACAAAACACTAAGGACTATAACATAACAGATTTGACAAGATATTGGCGACTAACATGATAGATAAAGCAAATGTTAGGGACTATTTAATATTTTCGATTACTTGAGGACGAAGTATGAGATAGCATGTATGTTCAAGGAGGAAATTGGTGGTTTAATTGCAATGAGTCTCTTTATATATACACTTTTTCTTTTTATAGAAGCAATAAATCACTTTATTTTAAATGTGTTCTCTTGCATCAGAGGATGTACACAAATGGTTTCTATGGGGATATTGGTCCTCACCACTGATGTATGGACAGAATGCTATAGCTGTGAATGAATTTCTTGGACATAGTTGGAGAAAGGTAATAACGCATCAGTACCCTTGGTTTCTAATAAGAGAAATTATATTTTGACTGACAAAATCGACAACAAAATAGTTGGTTAAAGCAATTCAAATACGTGGTTAATTATGTTTAGTGATTATGCAGGTCACTCGTAATTCCAATGAAACATTAGGAGTTTTGATACTAAAAACTCGTGGTTTTTTCCCACAAGCTTATTGGTATTGGATTGGTGTAGGAGCATTGACTGGTTATGTTCTTCTGTATAACTTTTTGTTCACATTAGCTTTACAATATCTCAGCCGTGAGTACCATCTTTTATATCTTTTTTTGAGCTTCTAAACTTTACTTGAACCTCTTTTTCTGATCATTTGATATATATGTTGCATATACAGCATTCAGAAAGGATCAAGCAGGGTTATCTGAGGAGAAATTGCTAGAGAGAGATGGTTCAACAGATGAAGAATTTATTCAGTTACCTTCTCAAAAGAGCATTTCTGGTTTGTCCTTGAACTAATGTTATTAGATTCTTTGTTTGAAGTTTGGTATTGAAGTTATAACACGTTGAATGTGATGACAAGACAGAAACACGGATGGTAGATGAAGCAATTAGAAGTGGAAGGAGGGGCATGGTTCTTCCTTTTCAACCTCTTTCCCTCACTTTTGATGAGATCAGATATGCTGTAGACATGCCACAGGTATTTTACATATTTTTAAGATGTTGTATTTCATAATTGCAATTAGCCTTTCTATTTGCATGTGATTGGTTGTATTTAAAATACAGGTGTTTGGCCTATTTGGATTTACTTATTTGAGCTTATATATTAGTTTAAACAATTGTGAGAGTGTTTGAAAGTGCTTAAGGAAACAACTTATGACATGTCCATAAGTTGTTACAGCTTATTTCCATAAGTTTCCCATTTGGGATGGACAAGCCAATTTATATATCTAACACCATATTTTTCTGAATGATCAGCATTGCACCTAGTACTTTCATTTCATATATTTATGTTACTGCGCAATAGCGGAACTCTGTGATCAAATTTTGTGATCATATGAATATTTAGCCGAACTTTGATAAAATCTAGTGTGCTCTTTGTTTGCGTTTTTCATACATTCTGATCTAACTTGTTCATACATTTTGACTGTTATATTGATTGTAGGAAATGAAAAGTCAAGGAGTTTTCGAAGATCGTCTCGAACTTTTGAAAGGTATCAGTGGTGCATTTAGGCCGGGAGTACTAACAGCTTTGATGGGTGTAAGTGGTGCTGGAAAGACTACTCTAATGGATGTTTTAGCTGGAAGGAAAACTGGTGGATATATTGAAGGAAACATAACAATATCTGGTTATCCAAAGAATCAAAAAACATTTGCTCGCATATCAGGATATTGCGAACAATTCGATATCCATTCACCTAATGTTACAGTGTATGAATCTTTGCTATATTCTGCATGGCTTCGGTTACCCCCGGAAGTTGATCAAGCTACCAGAAAGGTACATTTATGCTATAAGCACTTAACTAAGTTGTTTATCCAAACAGAATGCCAGACTAAGATTTGAACATCGCAATATTTCTCAGAGTGCATTGAACTAAATCAGTTTCTAAGTATTAGAAAGCTCTTGGAAGCCTTTACTTTGGAGATATTATAGCTTATGAACTTGAACTCAAATTTTATGAGATGTAGATGTTTATTGAGGAAGTCATGGAGCTTGTAGAGCTTAACTCATTAAGAGAAGCACTTGTTGGATTGCCAGGCGAGAATGGACTTTCAACCGAACAACGCAAGAGACTTACAATTGCAGTTGAACTCGTAGCCAATCCGTCGATTATATTCATGGACGAACCAACCTCTGGCCTTGATGCTAGAGCTGCTGCAATTGTAATGAGAACAGTAAGGAACACCGTGGACACAGGACGTACCGTGGTGTGCACGATCCATCAGCCAAGTATTGATATATTTGACGCCTTTGATGAGGTAACAAACTTTACTACCATTTAGGTACATTTTTGTTTTAGCCTATTTGGTGCTAAAGTTCAAAGAGTTAATTAAGTTCTTAATTCAATCTCAACTTTTTCAGCTTCTACTTCTGAAATTAGGAGGTGAACAAATATATGCTGGTCCATTAGGCCGCCACTGTTCTCATTTGATTCAATACTTTGAGGTGAGTCTAATGTAAATGGTATATATTGAGCATACTAGTTGCTACTGTTGCATTGGCATATAGATGTTTAAATTTTTATATTCACTTAATGCATGAATACTATAGGCTATTGAAGGAGTTCCTAAGATCAAAGATGGTTATAATCCTGCAACTTGGATGTTGGAAGTTACATCAGCAGGATCAGAAGCAAATCTTAAGGTCAACTTCACTAATGTGTACAAAAACTCAGAACTATATAGGTCAGAATTCTTTCTTATAAGCTTATGTTTGATAAAATAACTACAAATGAAATATTGGTAAACATTAGCAATTCTATTCTATTCTATTTCTTTTTCATTTATTTATATTTTGGTGTTTTAAATCAAGGCTGTTATAGCCTAAATTTTTGGAATTATGAGAATATATCACTAAGTTTATGATTTTTATGTGGTAGTGTTTAAAGATTTTAATCAATTGGTTTTTTATACTTGTGATTGTTTAGGAGAAACAAACAATTGATCCAAGAGCTAAGTATACATCCTCAACATTCAAAGGATTTATACTTTGATACTCAATATTCACAAACCATGGTGACACAATGTAAAGCTTGTCTATGGAAACAACATTTATCATATTGGAGGAACACATCATACACTGCAGTTAGGCTCCTATTTACCACACTAATAGCTTTCTTGTTTGGTGTCATATTTTGGAACATTGGCTTGAAAAGGTATGTGCAACAAGTAAACAATACATTGACATAAATACTAAGAAAATATGAAAATGAAATTCAAAACAATTGTATTACCTACGAAGCTCTGACACAGACATCACTAAACACGATACAGTGACACTTGACACATGTACTAATTGAACGTAACCACATATGTCCGTGTCAGACATTTGTCGACGCTAACACGTAATGAACACTCAACATACTTTCAATTTAAAGTTTCAGTACTACATATTGTATTACCATAATTTAATGAAAATCACAGGAGAAAGGAGCAAGATCTTTTCAATGCAATGGGTTCAATGTATGCTTCTGTCATCTTTATTGGAGTACAAAATGGTGCCTCAGTGCAACCTATAATAGCAGTTGAGAGAACTGTATTTTATAGAGAAAGAGCGGCTGGAATGTATTCTGCTTTGCCTTATGCACTTGCACAAGTAAAGCAACAACTTCAACTCATGCAATTTTTTGAGTAGAAAAAGTGATATGCTATCTGTTTTAAAACCAATTAGATCTTGTCTGTTAGATGAATATCAAACTGACTCGTAGTCTGAGATGTATTTTAAAACCAATTTTGTAAAATCAGAATACGAGTTGTTCAATCTTCATCCAATTCTCAAGATTCATTGATCTTTGAATGCATGTTTTCCCAGACTGCAGAGAATCCATATCTAACAAATAGTTTAAGTATGATCTAATGGTTGAGCTCAACTATTTTATTGTAATTGTAGGTTATTATAGAGCTTCCTCACATATTGGCTCAAACCTTGATATATGGTATTATAGTATATGCCATGATGGGATTGGATTGGACAACATCAAAATTCTTGTGGTATCTTTTCTTCATGTACTTCACATTCTTGTACTACACTTTCTATGGTATGATGACCATGGCCATCAGTCCCAACCCACATGTGGCTGCCATATTGTCCAGTGCTTTCTATGCAATATGGAGCCTTTTCTCAGGCTTTGTTATTCCCTTATCTGTAAGTTACAACCTTGACATCTTTAGATTCTTCTTGTATGGTTATAGTTTATTACTATGAAGCTCTCTCACAGACCCAAACATTGGATATCATGCTACAAAGACACCAATAATAATTTAAGAAATAGAAGTTATTAAATGTAGCCACATTTAATAAAAAATTTAAGAAATATAAAAATAACTTTGACATGAGTTATTATTATTATTACTATTATTGTACTCACCAAGACTTGGATCCTCTCCATCCTCTTACCAGTCTATCCTTTCCAATTGAATATCAGTTGTTAGACTAATCTAACAGTATAGAGTTTTGATCTTTATTTGTTAGATTAGTCTGACAGTTGATATTTCGAGACAAAACGGCTATATAGTATAAACTATTTTTTTTTTTTGACATCTTTTTGTTTAATGCATGACATAAACTAATATTTGAAAATTGATTATAAAATTGACAGAGAATACCAATATGGTGGAAGTGGTATTATTGGGTTTGTCCTGTTGCATGGACATTGTATGGATTGGTGGCTTCACAATATGGTGACAACATGGACACACTTGAGAATGGTCAAATGGTTGAAGAATTTGTGAGGAATTACTTTGGTTTTGAACATGACTTCTTAGGAGTGGTTGCAATTGTTGTGGCTGGTTTCTCAGTGTTGTTTGCACTTGTCTTTACCTTGAGCATCAAAGTATTCAACTTCCAAAAAAGATGAAAATCACTTCAAATATGATTCTTTGGCAAATAAATAGCATGAGGAAGTACAAAGGGCATTCATCTAAATGCAGGAATTAGTATTTTTAGTATTAGAATTTTATTTATTTATGCTACCACCTAGCATGTATATCAAAAAAATTACCCTTATGTAAAACTAGCTTATACATTTTGCCATTTTTTTTTTAATGAAAAGACATATTACCATAATATATGATAAATGTATGCTAAAGAGACATGTTAATATATATTTGATTGAAAATTTATTTACAATAATATCACACCGTATAGATTTTTATGAAAACATTTTAGTAACTAAATAAAATGACATATCAATTAAATTAGATTTAATTACACTTTCGATCTCTTTATTTTTTATATTCGGGAGACGGGCTTAACAAAATCGAGAATAGAGTTACTCATCTCTTTTCTTTTTTGGTGGTTGCCTTTTCTATCAAAATATCTCTCTCTTTTTCTCTCCTAAACCTTTTTTTTTCCTAGATCCTTCGTAGTGCATTTTTGAATGGAAGACATCAATTTTTGTTTTATTCCTTTTTATCATTAGAAGTGGGTAACGTGATATTAAATTGGGAAAGTAGATAACGGTATTATGTGGGAACGTGGTTTTTGAACCTAATATTAAATGGGGAACGTAGTATTTCAACCTAAGCCATTGAATGGTTCCCGATTTATGCTTTTATTATAATTATTATTATTATTAGGCTTAATTGCACTTTTGGTCCCCCTATTATAGGTGAAAATTGAAAGTAGTCCCCCCATTTTGTTTGTCCCCAGTTTTAGTCCCCCAAACAGAATTTGAGTCCAATTCATGATGAGTTGTCATTTTTTTAATGACGTGTCAATAAAAAAGGTGACGTGGCAGATGCTTACGTGGAATAAACTCATTATTTTATTATTTTTGATTAAAAAATATAATTTATATTTTTAAAAATCATTATTATAATTGTGACAATATTTTTAAAAATACAATTTAATTGTTAAAATTAAGTTAAAAGAAAAAACACCTAAAATCAAGAATCCTAAACAAATCAAAATCAAAAGTAATTCATGAACCCTAAAATCATTCTGAACCCTAAAATCATGAACCCTAAACAGAAATCGTGAAATCGTGAAATGAAATCGTTAACTCGGTTTCCTCGGCATGGAAGAAAAAAAAACCTTAGGGAGACGAGGTTGGTGCAATCGAAGAGGGAAGAAGGGAGCTTTAAGATTTGAGATCCACAATAGTTTGAAACTTTGATAGAAAGTTCTTGAAGGTAGGGTCCAATGGCGGCATGGAGCCACATGTCGATACAATCTCTAGCAAACGTGTCATTATTGGAGATACCTTGGCAGTTGAGATTGAACTTTAGAATGTCGCGGGATTTGCGGAGAGAGAGAACAGAATTGACGTAAAACGCAAAACTTCTGAAAAAATTGGGTTGTTCACAGTAACAGGATGAGTCGACGAAGAAATCGAAGACCTGGAGATTTTTCCAGATGTAGCGCCACCTGCGAGACACGAGACTCATCGTTGCTACGGAGGTTCTCGTTGGAAGGAAGGAGAGTATATGGCACATTATAGAATCAGGTAAAGTACTCATAACATCGTCGCTATTGTTTTCTACTTTTTTCAATTGTTTAGAGCGTAACTCCATTGTGCTTTCGTTCATTTTGCACATACCTACAATTTTTAGTATCTGTCTTTTACATCCATCAACAGCAGCAGCAGCTCCTTCCATGCCGAGGAAACCGAGTTAACGATTTCATTTCACGATTTCTGTTTAGGGTTCAGAATGATTTTAGGGTTCATGAATTACTTTTGATTTTGATTTGTTTAGGATTCTTAATTTTAGGTGTTTTTTCTTTTAACTTAATTTTAACAATTAAATTGTATTTTTAAAAATATTGTCACAATTATAATAATGATTTTTAAAAATATAAATTATATTTTTTAATCAGAAATAATAAAATAATGAGTTTATTCCACGTAAGCGTCTGTCACGTCATCTTTTTATTGACACGTCATTAAAAAATGACAACTCATCATGATTTGGACTCAAATTCTGTTTGGGGACTAAAACTGGAGACAAACAAAATGGGGGGACTATTTTCAATTTTCACCTATAATAGGGGGACCAAAAGTGCAATTAAGCCTTATTATTATTATTATTATTATTATTATTATTATTATTATTATTATTATTATTATTATTATTATTATTATTATTATTATTATTTTATACATTATATAATTTTAGTTTTAATTTATCACTCAATGACTCATTAAATACACTTAAAAATCTCTAATTACTCATAGGAAATAAGTTTTTTTACTTATGTTGAACGTGTCTCCCATAACATTTTTTTATACTTAAAAAAAACACAAAATATAATTGAAACAAAAAAAAGTAATATTAAATATTTGACAATGAAGAACATGTAACTATTTCATTATCGACTCGAAACGTTCTATGTCTTAAAAATTTATAAACTTTTCTTGCCTATAATTTTTTTCAACCACTTTTGAAGTTTCTTGACTATGTCAAATAATTATTTGAACAATTTACAAGACACATAAGAATGAATTATTTCAATATTTGAATTTAACAAACTATCACTCGAATTAATATTATAATATATCACAAAGCACACAATCATCAATGTATTAAAATAGACTCCCACATTAACATAATTTAATATTGTGCCATTTCATTCAAATATTGTCACCTCAACAAAAAAAATCATCTAAAAGGGTCTCCTGGTACTCAATTTCATATGGACTTTTTGGGCAATTTTAGTACCACACCACAAAAATGGACCAAAGTCCATAGTTTCGGACCAAACGATGGTTACTGTTTGAAATATAAGACGCATAACCCGAAAAATAGTTATAAATTTAGGAGAAGAATGTTATGCAGGTCTCCTAGTCCTCAATTTCATCTAGACTTTTCGGGCGTTTTTTGTATCACCCAACAAAAATCGACCGAAATCCGTATTTTCGTGTTTGAATTCTGATGTGGAACGTGAAACACAATTATAAATTTTGGAGAAGGATGCTATAAGGGTTTCCAGGTCCTCGAATTCATCTGGTCTTTTCGGGCAAATTTTGTACCACCCGGGAAAAATAGACCGAAAATCGTATTTTCAGATCAAACGATGGCTAATGTTTGAAATCTAGTGCGGAAACCGAAACACAATTATAAATTTTGGAAAAGAATTCTATAATGGTCTCCCGGACCTCGATTTCATATGGACTTTTCGGACGATTTTCGTACCACCCGACTAAAATGGACCAAAATCCGTGTTTTCGAACAAGACGATGGCTTGTGTTTGAAATCTGATGCGGAACCCGAAACGAAATTATAAATTTAGAAGAAGAATTCTATAAGGGTCATTTGGTCCCCGATTTCATCTGAACTTTTCAGGTGATTTTCGTACCCATCGATGATAATGGACCAAATTTTGTATTTTCAGACAAGACGATGGCCAATGTTTGAAATCAGACGCGGAACCCGAGACACAGTTATAAATTTGTGAGAAGAATGCTATAATGGTCTCCCGATCCTCGATTTCATCTAGACTTTCAGGGCGATTTTCGTACGACCCGACTTAAATGGACCGAAATCCGTATTTTCGAACAAGACAATGGCTATTGTTTCAAATCTAACGCGGAACCCGAAACACAATTATAAATTTAGGAGAAGAATGATATAATAAGAGTCTTTTGGTCCTCAATTTCATATGGACTTTTCTGGCGATTTTCGTACCCCTCAACAAAAAAAGACCAAAATCAATATTTTCAGACTAGACCATGGCTAGGGTTTGAAATCTGGCGCGGACCCTGTAAGACCCTTAATTTTAAATCCTAAATTATACAATTTTAGGGTATTTTGTGTTAAGTTTCTTAGGCTGTTAGCCCAGTTTTTGGTATTTAGTGAGTTAAATGCCAAAAATATATTTTTGGAGATTGGATTAAAATTATTTGTCAGAGAATAATTTGATTACGTTACAAAGAATTTAATACCGGACAATTTTGTTAAAAATATCTCGGGTTGCAGAAAATTTTATCTGTTAATTGAGTTGCGACGAGAATAGATATTTTTATCAAAATGGTTTGGGAAGTGACGGGAGGTATTGTGGAAATGATGATTCTACAAATATCTAAAATATCTAGATATTTAGATATTGTTTTGGTTTAATTAATTAATATATATATATATATATATATATATATATATATATGTATACGCTGAAAAGGAAAGGAAACAGAGGAATGTAAACGCCTCCCTGCCTCGCGCGTGCAAGCCTCCTTCTTCTTTCTTCCTTCTTCCTCGTTCTTCCATTTTCATTTTCTTTGCTTCCTTTTACTCAAGAATAGAAACCCAAGGCTTAGTGGGTGATAGGACAAGGATTTCTCAGCTTCATACTTCCTCGTTGTTTCGAAAACGAAGAAAAACGGTTTAGGGATTTCAAAACCGTCAAACACAAATCTCACCGTTTCTTCTAGATCCAAGCTTCGTTTTGCGAAGGGATAGAAGGGAAAATTGCTCACCACTACACTACGGTGCTAGTGAGCTAATTTTGGAAGCGGCGTTGCGAGCGGAGATTTTACCGGATTTGCTCGTGGTACTGTAATCGCACGTTACAGCTAACGTGAAGGTAAGGGCTCCTTCCAAACTTTTAGTTTGCATTTAGGGCCTTATTTGTGGTTGTGTGGAAACGAATTTTGTTAGGGTTGGAGTATTGATTTGGGAAAAATGTATCTAAGGCTTTATGGATAAAATCTTAGAGTTAGGTTTTGGTTATATTGATGAATGTTTCGTGGAAAATGAATTTAAACTCATTTATGTATGATTTTGAGTAAATGAAACTTGTGTGTTTGAGTGGTGTATTGTGTTGATTTGTGTTCATCGTACTTGGTGTGTTCATACTTGACGTTTGTTGATTGATGTGTTTTGGTGTGAATTATGGATTGAATGTGAATGTATGTTTGAGGTTGTTTTGTGTGGAATTTGAAAACCATTAAGTTAAACGAGTATTAAGAATGGGGAATCTCTTAATGTCTTGGTTACTTAATGTGGGTTTGGGAAAATCGTTTAAGTTAACTAGATATTAAGAATGGGGAATCTCTTAATGTCTTGGTTACTTAAGGTCGTTTTGAAAATTGTTTAAGTTAATTGGGCGTTAAGAATGGCGAATCTCTTAATGTCTTGGTTACTTGATGTTTGTTTTGGAAATCGTTTAAGTTAAATGAGAATTAAGAATGGGGAATCTCTTAATGACTTGTTTACTTAATGTTTGTTTTTGAAAATCGTTTCAGTAAATGAGTATTAAGAATGAGGAATCTCTTAATGTCTTGTTTACTGAATGTTTTGTTGTGGAAATCATTTAAGTCAAAAGTATATTAAGAATGGGGAATCTCTTAATATGTCTGTTTGCTTAATGTTTGGCGTGAAAATCGTTTAAGTTAAATGAGTATTAAAAATGGGAAACCTTTTAATATCTGCATTTACTTAACGATTGTTGTGAATGGAGTTAGTGTATGCTCATGCATTTCATTTGGTAAATTGTGCTGACCCGTGATAGGTGGCACCTCGGTAAACTGTATTGACCCGTGATAGGTGGTACGTTTACGATTTACTTTTTGGTAAGTTGTGTTGACCCGTGATAGGTGGCACCTCGGTAAGTAGTACTTTGGCCTGTGATAGGCGGTACACTTACGACTTACGCTTTTTCTTTTAGTAAATCGTGCTGACCCGTGATAGGTGGCACCTCGGTAAACAGTACTGACCCGTGATAGGTGGTACGTTTATGATTTACGCTTTTTAGTAAATCGTGCTGACCCGTGATAGGTGGCACCTCGGTAATTGGTACTTCGGCCCGCGATAGGCGGTACAATTATGATTTACGGCCCTTCGAGGAGGGTTTTGGTTTGGAATTCCGAGTCCATGCATTTTGGCATATACGCATTGCATTAGGGTGCTTGGCACACGAGTCGTGGTTGATTCAAATTATGATTGTGTTGATTTTGCTAAGTGTTATGTTTTGAAACTATGTGTAAGTGTGTTTGATTCAAATTATGATTGTGTTGATTTTTCTAAGTGTTATGTTTTGAAACTATGTGTAAGTGTGTTTGATTCAAATTGTGATTGTGTTGATTGTACTAAGAACTATGTTTTGGAATTGTGTGATGGTATGTTAAATTGCAAAACCATTTCGAAACTAATGTCATTGTGGTGATTGTGTTATAATTGCCAAGTGTGGATGTTTGGGAAGTGTGTGATAGCGTGTTTGACTGCAAAACCATTTCGAAACTTAAAATGTCGTGGTAATTGTGTTATAATCGCTAAGTGATTTGTTTTGGAGTTTGTGTAAGTGTGATTGATTGCAAAACTGTTTCGAAACTCAAGATGTCGTGGTGATTGCGTTATAATTGTTAAGTTTGATTGTTTGGATTTGTGGGTAAGTGTTGATTGATTTCGAAACCTTTTGAAAAGCTGAAAAATGCTGAATTTTGCTGTTTTTCTGATGCTGTTTGATGTGTATTCGAATACAGCAGGCTGTATTCGAATACAGACATGCTGTTTTGCCTTGCTGTGTAGTCGAATACAGACTGTTGTAGTCGAATACAGACATGTTGTTTTGCCACTGACTTGTTGTGTAGTCGAATATATACTGTTGTAGTCGAATACAGACATGCTGTTTTGCTGCTGAATGCTGAAATAGCCTTGTATTCGAATACAAAGATGCTGTATTCGAATACAACAGTGTTGTTTTGTTAAAAACTTCATTTTTCAACCTTGTTTATGAATTTTTAGCATATGGAAACCCTTTTAAGGTGCATGCTAAGTTGAAAAGGTATTTTGTGCATTTAAAAACTTAAATGTTATGTGTTAACTGTTAATTTCGGTTGGTGACCCTTTACAACTATTGTGGAAATCTGGGCTTTGCCCTCAGATGAGAGTCAGGACAATCATACCTGTTCGTACCCTACGGATGGGAATGTAGATGGGAATGCTTGACTGGAGCTATGTTAGGAGGATCTTACGGGGCGCGTGGAGATCACTCATGGTGCATAGTTTTTGTAGAATGATCAGATTAGGTTGACATAGAGGGAACATATGTCTTTATTTTGAATTGTGTTTATTTCAAAGTGGAAGACTGTACCACTTTTTGATGTGTAAATATTTTGGACTCATGTTTCGAAAAACTATTCCGCTGGTTGTAAATTATTATGACTTAATTATTTACCCAAAGGTGTTTCCTTATTTATTTTCTCTGTTTTATTTTAATTTCTTTTGAAAAAAAAATACACCCTCACTTTGAAAAAACGGGGTGTTACATTGTGGTATCAGAGCTTTGGTTTGGTTTTCTTTGGGGGCTGTGGAGCCTTTGGTTATAGATTGTAAGTCAACCTGTAGGTTGTGAGTCGTTATCTGATCATGCGTCGGGGTAATTGGTCTGAGTTGTCAGATCGGGTGTAGTTATTATGTGTTGATATATTCGAAACTTAGTTTTGGAATTATTCGAAGTGGTGTTAACACTTCTTCTTGATGTTTGTTTTTTCGGAAACACTACCTCCAAGAGGGAACGACGTTGCAAGGATGAACGTCAGTAGGGATGATCAAATGGTTGAAGCTACAAATAACACGGAGGTTTTGTTGTCGCACGAGCTGCTGCAAAGACTCTACGGGATCTAGAGAAGAGGAAAAGAGAGATATGTGCTCTTAAGATTAAGAGGGTTAGAATACTTTCATCGTTACCATCCTCCAAAGTTCAAGGGTGATGAGGACTCAGGAAAAGAGTTGACTAGTGGATTCAAGAAGTGGAAAATATCTTCGAGATGACGGATTGTCAGGCAGACTTGAAGCAAATCATGACGGCATGGTATTTATAAAATGGTCCCAAGGACACAGAAGCTATGTGTTGGTGAAAACTCGAAGATGATGAGTATGGATGGATTAACATTAGACTAATAAGGGATTTCAAGTAAAGATCTAAGTTGAGGACTCTTGTTAAGAAAAGTATTAGATGTTTTCCTAGTAGATTTCAGGATGAAACTGGATGAAGTTTGACAACTGTCAAGGAGATGTGAACATCATGGAATTGTTGAGAAGATAAGGCTTCCATTCGGAATAACATTTGGTGATTAGGTGTCAATGAAAGAGACTGGTATTGAAGTTAAGGGAGTGTTGCACATTAGGAGTAAATACTCCCTTGGTTCGAAAATCCCCGATTTCATCTAGACTTTTCAGGCAATTTTTGTACCACCCGACAAAAATGGAACAAAAAAAGTATTTTTAGACGAAATGATGGCTAATGTTCAAAATATGACCCGAAACACAATTATAAATTTAGGAGAAGAATGCTTTTTAATTATTACATTATTTGACAACTCTATTTTATTAAATGTTATTATTATATTCGTTCTATAGTTTTACTACATAACGAAGATAATAATAACATATAATAAAATAGAATTGTCAAATAAAGTAATAATTACATATTAATTTATATCTCAATTTTGTTATATGTTAATATTATTTTCGTTATTTAGTACAACTACAAAACGAAGATAATAATAATGTATAATAAATCAGAGTTGTCAAATAAATATATAATAATTAATTTATTTGATAATTTTATTTTATTATATGTTATTATAATCTTCATTTTAAGGTTTCACTGCATAACGAAGATAATAATAACATATAATAAAATAGAGTTGTCAAATAAAATACCCTAATAAAATAAATATATCAAATATTGTTATAATAAAATCTTTAATTGACAATTTTATTTAATTATATGTTATTATTATTTTCGTTATATATTAATTACATATAATAAAATAGAGTGGTTAAATAAAGTAATAACTATATAGTTATTTGACAACTCTATTTTATATATGTTATTATTGTCTTTGTTTTATTGTTTTACTTCATTATCAAGATAATACTAATATATAATAAAATACAATTTTCAAATAAAGTAATCCTTACATCTTTATTTGACAACTTTATTTTATTGTATGTTATTATTATCTTTGTTTTATAGTTAGAGTTTTAACCACGATAACCCTAAACCATAAAACCTTAACCCTAAAATCGTAAACCCTAAACTTGAAATCCTTAACCCTAAACCCGAAATCCGAAACCCCAAACGCCTAAAACCACATAGTTTATTATCCTTTTTGAAAAATCTAAAATTGTCCTCCATCAATTTTTAATGGATTTCTTCTCTTTCTCTGCAACTCTATACTGGTTTTCTTCTCATTTTCCATTTCTCCATAAAGTAAGTTATTTTCTCCTTTTCGATTTCTCTACATCGTTGTATTTTACTTTATTGTGTTGTTTCTATTTTTTTATTTTGAACCATTTTATCTTTTCTTATTCATATGTTGATGCAAATTTTTCGGTGCTTTTGTGCATTTATTTTTTATTTTTTATGAGTATTTAAGGTATATTAATTAGTTTTGAAATTTTGGATTAACAAATTGATTAAAGTAATAAATTTTGGATTGACCAATTTGAAATATTTCAATTGTTTATTGTCTTAATAACTATAGCAAATTAAATTGTAGCAACATATTTAGTGACTATAAATAATCAAATTTTGACAGCATGCTTATGATAATTTTTGAAAATAGAGAAATTAATGTATTTAGAAAAGTCACATATTTAATTATAATTTTGTAGCTTAAAAAATTACTTTTATAAAATTGTATACAAATAAATTAAAAATTAGTTGTGTAATAATAAACATAAAAAAAAAATCAATTTTATTTAAGTTCAAATTAATACACTCATTGAAGTGTTTTTGGTATAGGAAGAAAAGTTTTGGCATCCAACAAGGTTGTCATCATGATTGAATTTGGTCACGATGAATTTGGTTCATCTTTTAATTCGAACTTGAGATTTTTTTTTTTTATTCAGAATTGATTTTTAAAAAATGTTATAGTGTGTTTTAATAAACTAGAATATTTAAAACAATATAACTAGTTTGCGTTGATAGTTTCGCATCATTAATTTATTTGACACAATTAAAAAATATGACATGTCAATTTTGGCAACCAAATTCTAACTAGAGGATCAAAATTGGGCTAAAATAAAATAAAAAGATTAATTTCAGTATTCAGATAAAATAGAGAGATTAAAATTACAATTGAACTTAATTTATATTTGTGATCCCTAAATATATGCCTCATGATCTTTGGAGACTCTTCATGATCTTGTACCTTATATATATAAGAATATCATCGACGAACACTACTACAAACCAGTCCAAGTATGCATGAAGATTCCATTCATGCATGTCCATGAATTCTGTTGGAGATTAGGCACATTGAATGACATTACCAAATACATGTGGTCTAATTCAACCGACTCTAATTTTAGATAGTTGACTCAAGTTTGAGATACAAATGAATGTATTGTTTCATATCAATCAATAGAGCCAACTAGACACATATTTAATATTAAATCTGATGATTTAGTCA
Organism: Cicer pinnatifidum; assembly: GCA_037974775.1. Taxonomy (NCBI): domain Eukaryota; kingdom Viridiplantae; phylum Streptophyta; class Magnoliopsida; order Fabales; family Fabaceae; genus Cicer; species Cicer pinnatifidum. Next base: position 50,830,181 of record JBBPBR010000007.1, read on the forward strand.
GCTTTGATACACATGATAGGATAAAAACATAATATAATATAAAGTATGATAATAATAAAATATGATAGTGACGTGATAAAGATAATCATATTCTGTATGTAGATGTGCACATGATTAAAAACAAGATAATATTATTTTATTTTATTATATTTTTAGTACACACCCCGTTATGACACAATATAAAATATATCATATTAATTTAAATAACAAAATTACTATCATAAAACAATTAAATACTATTTATTTTAAATATTTACAATTCTTAAAATATTATAAATTAGTATAACTACTAAAACTTAATAAATAAGTAACTAAATTGTTTTATATTTAAAAAAAATACATTGCAACAACTAAATAAACAATTTCAAATTTTTTAAAAATCACCCGTAATCAATTGTATCAGTTTACTTAATTTTAGTTGAGTTGTCTCATTGGATATAGATCGATTTATTTTACTCAAAAATAAAGTTATTAAAAATAATTCTCAAGTGAAGTATAGACAAAGATGACAAATTAATTTATTTTGTTTTAATTTCTGGTGATAAGAGTTTAAGGAAGTGCTTTTTCTTTGATTAAAAGGATTTGAAACCTTTACATTCCGACCAGTACCAATTTGACATATCCGTTCTTTTGTGGTTGCTTGATCAGTGGGAGAAAAAGAGGCGTAAGACGAAATCGGTAAAAATAAATGTGTTGAATTCAATTATTCTGACGGAACCAGAAAAAGAAAAACAGAGGTGTGTGTTCTCGACCCTGATTGCTTGAACTCGATATCTTTTTTTCTCCCTATCAATTTTCAATCTTCTGCATTAATTGATTCGACCGGTATCATCTCCCCATCAATTTTCAAATATAACGTGTTCTGTCCCAAAACATTCAATCTTATGGTTGAGAAATGAACCTTGAGGCAATGCGTTCCGTTCTAAAACCCATTTTGTTACCAAGATTTTGAAAGAAACTTTTTAAGTTTCTTACGATCATGGAGTTATATATGATTTTGGAATATTCATTCCAACAAAATCTGACCCATCTTGTTTATAATTGAGATATTATGTTTCTAGTTCTTGATTATTCAAGATCATTCAATCTTTGATTGAGAAAAAAAAACCTTTCGATTTTGTTAATCTAGTTCTTGATTTTGTTAAAAAAACTGTTGATCTTATACAGATACTATGGAATCAATATGTGGCTGAGTTATATTGTTGCTAATAATATGTTTTGACTACTTGAGCAAAATTTATCTTTGTCTTCGTTATTTAAAAATAAGAACAGAACATTTTCCTGTTGTATGTGGCTGTTGAACTTAATTGCAATTATTTGGAGTTATTTTAGTGTTTTTTCCAACAAAAGGTAACTTGCTGTACACAGTTCAATGGAATTTAGCGGATATAGAAGTTGGGTTCATTTCCATCACTTCCCCCTTTCTTTGACTAAAGTAATGTGTTTAGGGATACATCTTCCTCGTCACATAAATTCGGAAAAGTGACCCTTCTTTTTATGGTTAATTGATTCGCGGTGCTTAAAGGGATTGCCTTAAAGCTTATCATCTGGAATGCGTGAATAAAGACATTACCTTTTTGAAGAATGACAGTAATTGGTGTTGTGGTAAGCTGCTTCAATGTTTATCGCTACTTATGCGGCATTCAAATACATTTCTTTTACTTTTGTTGGCCAGTAAGTATTTATGCAGTTGATACTGCCATGACAATTGTAAATCTTATATGTTTCCTAAAAATGTTTTTTAAAAATCTTATATGTTAAACGTCTTTTAATTCTTGTGATGCTGAATGACTTTTTAATAATTTTTGTAGGTTCCCATCATTGCTACATATGCAGAAAAGCATCAAAGTTCATGTGCTTTTCCTGCCCAGCTGCTGTTTGTGGAAAATGCTTCTTTGGTGGTGAATTTGCTACTGTCAAAAGAAACAAAGGATTTTGTAGGCACTGCGCAAAACTTGCATCTCTACTTGAAAAAAAGCTGATGTTGATTCTGATGGGGTAAGATATGTTTCAATCATGTGTTATGTTATATACAGCAAGAGAAAGAAATAGAAACCTGCAATAGTATGTGGAATCCTAAAATTGAAAACCTTGCTGTTTGTTTATCATTTATGTGTATTTACAAATTGACATTTTTGGGTTGCCGATGTTTGTGATTGTTATGCTGGTACCATAAATAACGCAGGCACTTGTTCTCTGTTTTCGAAACATCTTGCAAGTGCTTTTGTTTTGAGGTGTTTAAAACAACAAACTTATTCTATTTATCTTTGAAAAAGAATCCTAGATTGTCCAACAGGTTCATTCGTCACAGTTATTCTTGGTACAAGTGAAAACCATTTATTAAAACAGTATCAGGAACCAATTTTTGTCATTGTACTATAATTTTTTTTTATATCATATTTTCTCGGTTGTACTCGCAATTGAGTAAAGAAAGTTCACCTCTTTATGCAGGCTGTATGTATACATTTTCTCTTTCGCTGTATATATTCATTATTATGTGCTTTTTTATTAACAGGAAAAGATAGATTTCGAAGATCAAGAGACATATGAATGTTATTTTCAAGAATATTATAAATTTATCCAAAAAAAGGGATGAATTCTCAAAATGCTCATTTTGCCCATAACTTCATTAAAAATGGGAAAAACAAGCGTGACTTGGATCCATACGAAATAGGTGAGGAGGAAGATGATTCTGGCGAATCTAATGTAAGTGAGTTTCAACCTTCTGATTATGATGACCTGAATGACACATCAGAATTTAAATCGGTGAGGGGAAAGAGGAAATGCATGAAAAAGCTAAAGTCAATAAAAGGAAAAGTTGGAGAGAAGAAAAAGGATTTTGTAGGTTGGGGCTCAAGAAGTCTCATTGATTTTCTTGAAGATATTAGTAGAGACACATCCAAAGAACTTTCCGATCACGATGTTGCTTCAATAATAATTGAGTACTGCAATAGTAACAAGCTAATTTGACCCTTCGAAAAAGCGAAAGATCATATGTGATGAAAGTTAAGGACTTTACCATGGAGGAAGTCAGTGAACAAAAACAACATCCAAAACCTTCTGACATTGCATTTTGTTGAGAATCTTGAGGAAACATATGACATCATCTGTGGTTCAGAAGAAAGGGATTATAATGAGCCGATAAAATTTTCAAGGTCGAGAAATTTGAACGCAACTACAAAATATTGTCAGAACGTAGTTTCTAAAGAGCTTCCAAATGGTTTCGCAACTATAATTAGTTCAAACCTAAAGATTGTCTAGTTGAAGAGGAGCTTAATTGAGGAGCTTTTAAAGAAACCAGAAGCTTTTGATGGCAACGTCTTGGGAAGTTTTGTGAGAACTGAATCTGACACCAATGACTAGTTGCAGAAGAACTCCCATCTGCTCTTACCAGTAATAGGTAATGTTGGTCGTGGCTAGAAGTTATTGGTCATTAAAAACAAGCATACAATTTTTTACGAGAAGTATAGTAGATAATTTTGCTAGCTTCAGGTATTTAAGTACTCTACCGATACTGTCATATTGTCATTTTCTTGATCTTATTTCTAAAATGCTGTCGTAAGTTCTATACAAGCATAAATTCTCTTAATGGAGAATTGATCTTAGTTCAGTTTTGCTACTTTATGCAGATAGGTCCAGATGAATCATGGCTATTCTTTGGTCAAGAAGCATCTGTTCTCCATAATAAGGTAGACTTCATGATTTCATTTGAAGTGTGCAGTTGCGACAAAAAACAATTTTAGGTTCGTGCATTTTCAGGGTGGCCAGGAATTCGAGGAAAGATTCAAGCAGTTGACAAAGATGGTCAGAAGAAAACTTTAGAGATTAAAATCATAACCACGCGAGTTTGCTCTCATGAGAATCAACACTTCAATGAAGCAGATGATATTGCATTTGTCAATGGTGCATTGGTGTTTCCATGTGGAAGGGGCACCTCACTTGAGGTATGTTTAGTTTTTAAAATCAATCATGAAGTTTAATTTATCGGTGCAGAGCTAAATCATAGTTACATGTTTTAGTTTTTTTTTAATGGAGGTTAACGCTTTTAGTTATAATCTGTATACCAAGTGAATTTATGCAACCAATACATATTAAGACACCATAAGTGAATTTTCTCAGTGAGCAGCTATTGCTTATTCCGATGTTGGTTAGATTCTTTAGTGTCAATAAATCTAAAAAACTTGGGTAATTCCTCTTCTGCATAATTTGGCATGCGGTCAAAATGGAATGGAAATACCTATTCTGTTTGTTCTCTTTGGTTTCAGCATTTTAGATGCAACCAAAATGTATCACTTTGCCTACCTTTTGTCCCGGGTAGCTCTAATTTTGATATTCTAGAATTATAAAACACAACTCATGTTTTGTTTTGTTCTCATTATTCCCTCCATTCTTTTTAAAGTTCGCTTTTGTAGAAGAATTTTAAACGGAAATTAGAGTAGTTACAGTAGTTAAGGGTTGTTGGATTAGTCACTTAGGTTAGTTAGTTTCCGTTTGTTAGTTGTTTCTGTTTTAGGGTAGTTGCTATTAATCCTTATCCCTATTCTTGTTATAGGAAGTCTAAAAATATCGACTTTCATCCCCTTAGAATTTTTTTTTATCAAATTTAGAAATTGAGTGGTGTAAACCATTGTAGGGTAGGTTATGCACTAGCTTTATAGAAAAAGGGATATTCGCATAATCTTTTCTCCAATTGCTCTATGGAATCCTGTTACATCTGAAACTAATATCAAATAAAAATGATGTTGGATGAAGAGCCAATGTCTTCGGGGGTTCAAATTGTGTTTGTGCACATTTATAAGAGCACTTTTTAAATTGAAAATCCAGAATCTCTCCTTAAATCTGTAATTATATACATTTTTTGTGGAATATATTAAGCAGGTAAAAGAAAATTACTTTGTTATAAAGGTAATGTATGATATGGGTTTTACTCTATTTTGCGAGGAATAAATACGAACGAAGTAGTGATGTGTTTGATATGTAAAAGAACACTTTTTACACAAATTTAACATCGGGTTATGAGATCAGTTTTTTTGGATCAAGATGCCTTTCCCAATTTAGTGATGTTGTAACTCAGGTATTGGAAGTTCAGCTTCCAGGAAAAAATGTAGTTAAAGCAGCTGCTTTCTGGAATGGGCTGTGGGGATAGAAGATGAATAAATTATGAGCAGTGGTTTGTCAAATGGAAAATTATATTTTAAATTATCCTTCGGCTGTTTGTGCAATAGATTTTTGTGTGTGTACATTTGATAATCAAAGGGGCATCGATAACTAATTTATCACGGTCTCTTATCCTATTCTTTATTATAAAAAAAATAATTTTTTGTTTTGTTTTTAATTTTAAGTAATCTTAACTAATTTTTCAAATTTTATTTATACTATTCCTATAATACTGTTTATTAAATTTTTGTAACAATTTTCTATATATTAGTCGAATAATTCAAGACAATTTTTCAGATTGCATATATATATATATATATATGTCTTCTTTCTTTGAGGATTTTTTAGGTTTTTCTAGCTAGGTATTGGGCGATGGTCATGGTGGTTTTAGTTTTCATGGATTGTTGTGTTGGTTTTTTTATTTGAGTTGAAGGTTGAGATTGTTTAGGAAGAGAAGTGAAGATTTCATTGATCAACCTCTTTTTTTGATTAAGGGGGGAGTTGATTGATATTATTCGGAGGAGACATAAGGTTTTGATGGAGTGATGGGTTTGGTTTGTTCTTTCTCTGTGGTGGTTGTGTGAAGAGAGGCATTCGATGAGTCATCAATTTCTGAATCTGAGAAGATGAAGTAGTGTGGTTTTTCGATAGAAGTTTTTGAGGTTCCAATGGCAGATTGTACTATCATGGAACGTCTTGCTGTGAACAAATGAGGGGGAACTTGAGCAGGATTAGGAGGAGGACGTGTGTAGAGTGGTGGAAGAACAGTGGATAAAGGTTTGGGATTGATAGTGAGATTAGGGTTATTTTATGGGGATGATGAAAGGTAGTCAGAAAAAAGGTATTAGAGAAATGCGTGGATGAGTTGGTCGTGGTGGTGGAGAGGGTGAGCGTTGTGATGATTCAGATGATGGGGATGATGAAGATGGTGAACAAGGATATGGGTTCTTTCTTGCAGAATGCTTTGTGGGCGCCATTTTTTTGAGTTGCGAAGGTTTTTTGAGTGAGAGAGGTTTGAGAAAGAAGATGAGAAGTTAAGAGTTACTGTTTGTCGTTTTTAGGGAGAGAAGAGGAAGATGGAGTGGTTATAGTGCTTTAGTCAGAAATGTTGTTTTTGAGAAAAAGGATCAATGATTATTTTGAGCCTTGAGAAGGAGGACAGGATTTTGAGGGCAAGCGTGTTGTGTGTCAGTTCTCTTTGTAGACAGAGAGACACATGCATTAAATGTGAAGTTTTGCCTTTTGGGTTTTGAGAGGGAAAATGATGAAATTGAAACTATCATCGACAAGAGGCTTTGTGAAGATGTCTGCAAGTTGATTTTGAGTATCAACAAAGATTAATTTGATATCTTTCTTGCTGACATTATCACAAATGAAATGATGTTTTATTTCAATATGTTTTAATCTAGAGTGTTGTATTGAATTTTTAGACAGATTTATAGCACTAGTATTATTTGGGTATCAGGTTTAGGGTTTAAGGTTTCAGGTTTAAGGGTTTTAGGTTTAGGGTTTTGAGTTTTGGGTTTAGTTGTTTACAGTTTCGTGTTTAGGATTTAGGGTTTCGGGTTTAGGGTTTCGAGTTTAAGATTTAGGGTATAAGTGTTCGGGTTTCGAGTTTTGAGTTTAGGGTTTTGGGTTTGGAGTTTCTGGTTTATGGCTCAAGGGTTTCAGGTTTAGGGTTTGGGCTTTCTAATTTAGGGTTTAGGGTTTCATGTTTAAGGTGTTGAGTTAAGGGTTTAGAGTTTAGGGTTTGGGGTATAAGTGTTTTGGGTTACTAGTTTAGCGTTTTGGGTTTAAGGGTTTCACGATTAGGGTGTAAAGGTTTCAGGTTTAGGGTTTCGAGTTTCGTATTTAGGGTTTAATGTTTAGGGTTTCGGGATTGGTGTTTCAAGTTTAGGGTTTGGGGTTTCAAGTTTTGGGTTTTTGTTTTAGGGTTTAGGGTTTAGGGTTTAGGCATGTCGTACACAAATTTCACCTTTTAATGTTTGTATAATGACATGATGATGTTCAGAGCATTAAATTAGTTGAGACAAGTTAGTTTGCAAGAGGTGGAGATGGGTGCTGGTTTTCTTGCAATGTCTTCGGCAAAAGAAACTGTAAGACTTTATTCACATGCTTAATTATGCATTTTAACATTAATTTTAGTTTCGTGTAAAGCCTTATTTACTCTATATGTAAAACTACCTTATAAATTGTTGGATGATTTTGTGTTGGAAACATAGTTTAGACTTGTACTTAAAAGAAAAAATGTATAGACACATAAACTTTGTTCCATTTTGAAGGAACCACCATTAGATCAGAATATACGGACATGATATGATCATGGGTTGGGCGTTACCAAAAGAACATCTGTCCCCACCCATAATTTGCAGAGGAGAGTTTAAGCAGAGAGTCAAACTAGGGTTTTAGCCGAGAGTAAAGTCTATGAAGCATTTTGTTGCAAACAAAGATTGGAACCACATAGTTTTCGTCTAAGTAGAAGTCATACAGAGTATTTGGAGTGCAAGTTTAGCAAGAGGCACATGTCAAACAGAGTATGTGGATTGCAAGTTTAGCAAAAGGCACACGAGTCTAAGGCAAGTTGATCTGTGATGCATATATATAGTTTTAGGAAAATAGGAAAAATCCTGTGTATCTTCAGCTTGTCTTCTCAACAATAAAAATAGAAATTAAATTAAGAAAGAATACGTTATTTTATTTTAAATTTTAAATTTATTTTAGATAAATGAAAAAAGGCCATGTATATTTATCAACACATGCAGATCGTGCGAAGAATGATTTTGTTCAGTTGGTGGACAATATAGTCTGTTGGGAGGTTTTGAAAAGTTTTACGGACCTCTGAAGCTGTCACCCAGTTTAAAATATTTATATTGGGTATTTTAAGATGACGTAAAGTTTAGAAAGATGCATATTTTCTGTTGTGCTTATACGTTACCATATTAAGTTTGCAGATTTAGACGGTGAAAAAACTGTTTTGTCAAAGTTGAAAAAAAAAAAAGAATTTGGTCTAGGAATTTTGTTTAACACTCTCATTAAAGATAGTACTGTATACTACTACCGTAAAATAATGATGCTTCCAAGTGGTTGCAGCTGTAGCCATTTTATTTTCTGAAAAAGAGAAAGTCAAAATCACGTGTATTTGATTATCAGAAAAGAAACTAATGTAAATACAAATAACAATTTTGTGTAATGTGTATAGTCTATCCATGCATTTCCTGTTTATATAACGATTGTAGGTAGGTCTAGAAGGAAGTCCAATGGGGCAGTGGTTGGTGGATACAATAGGAAAGGCCTTGGAAGAAGGAAAAGCTTTTGAGCGTATGGGTTCTAGGCAGCTTGCTGGCTTGCTTATATCACTTTGGTGAGTGAGTGTAAACCATTTAGTTTGATAGACTTTCCACTTGTATTTTTTTCTTTATGAAAAAGCTTTGCAGTTCTTTCTCCCTATAATGTACTCTGGATTTCTATTTTTGATAGTGTTTCTATGCTTATATTATGAGTTGACATTCCTCAAAGAGGGTAAGAAAGAATATTAGAAAACATGTTGGGGACATTGATGCTGAAGCAGTCCCATGTGGTTTTGGTAGTGCAATTGGCAACAAGGTTTGTTTTCATTTCTATTATTACTTGATATTTGTTTGATGAGAAGATAATACTCTAATGCTGCCATTTGAATCCAGTATCGGTCTGTTTCAATTTTTCAGTCAATATATGACATCAAATGAGAAAATCAGAATGCAATGTCGTACAAAGGATAAGTCTGTATACAAGATAACTTGTGAAGGCCAGTGTTTTGTCAAGAGTGATGGAGAAGCACCGGATTATATCCCAAGAGCTGCTTTTGACTTTCCTAGATGGATTGAGGTAATGTATGTATTTTATGTTACTTTTGTGGGTTAGGAATTGCAAGAAATATTATATTACTTTTGTGGCATATGTTATTCAACAATTTTGAATTTTGAAAATAGATAATTATATCTTTATTTGATAACTCTTTTTTATTATAGGTTATTATTATTTTCGTTATGAATTACACCTACAAAAACAAAAAATAATGATAACATATAATAAAATTAAATTATCAAATAAAGTAATAATTACATATTTATTTGACAAATGTATTTTATGATATATATTTGTTGTCGTTTATTTTGTAGTTGTAATTGATAAAAACTAATAATAATATATAATAAAATAAAGTTATCAAATAAAAAATAATTATTACTTTATTTGACAATTCTATTTTATTATATGTTATTATTATCTTCGTTACGAAGTATGACTACAAAATAAATATAACAATAATATATAAAAAAATATAATTATTAAATAAAATAATAA
>JBBPBR010000008.1:0-34870 GCA_037974775.1 Cicer pinnatifidum
GAGTGGTCAAATAAATTAATAATTATATTATTAATAACTCTATTGTATTATATGTTATTATTATCTTTTTTATAAATTACAACTACAAAATGAAGATAATAATACCATATAATTAAATAGAGTTATCAAATAAAGATGTAATTATTATTTTATTTGATAATTAAATTTTGTTATATGTTATTGTTATCTTTATTTTGTAGTCATAAATTGTAACGAAGATAACAACATATAATAAAATAGAATTGTCAAATGAAGGAATAATTATTTTTTATTTGACAACTTTATTTTATTATGTATTATTATTATTTTTTATCAATTACAACTACAAAATAAAGACAATAAATATATATAATAAAATACATTTGTCAAATAAAGATGTAATTATTATTTTATTTGATAATTTAATTTTATTATATGTTATTATTATTTTCGTTTTTGTAGGTGTAGTTCATAACGAAAATACTAATAACCTATAATAAAAAAGAGTTATCAAATAAAGATATAATTATCTATTTTCAAAATTTAAAATTGTTGAATAACATATACCACAAAAGTAATATAATATTTGTTACTTTATGCTAACCCACAAAAGTAACATAAAATAACCAAGTAAAGAGATACATTACCTCAATCTATCTACGAAAGTCAAAAGCAACTCTTGGAATATAATCCAGTGCTTCTCCATCATTCTTGACAAAAGACTGGCCTTCACAAGTTATCTTGTATACAGACTTATCCTTTGTACGACATTGCATTCTGATTTTCTCATTTCATGTCATATAATGACTGAAAAATTTAAACATACCGGTACTGGATTCACATGGCAGCATTAGAGTATTATGTTCTTATCAAACAAATATCAAGTAATCAGGGAAATGAAAACATACCTTGTTGCCAATTGCACTACCAAAACCACATGGGACTGCTTCAGCATCAATGTCCCCAACATGTTTTCTAAGATTCTTTTTTACCCTCTTATAGCATTCTTCTCTAAAATTTATAACTATGTTTCAGGTTCCGCGCCAAATTTCAAACACTAGTCGTCCGAAAATACATATGGTTGTCCATTTTTGTCGAGAGGTATGAAAGTCGCCCGAAAAGTCCAAATGAAATCGAGGACCGTGAGACCATTATAGCATTCTTCTCCAGAATTTATAAACCCTAAACCCATATAATAAAATATAATTTTCAAATAAAGTAATAATTACATCTTTATTTGACAATTTATTTTATTATATGTTATTATTGTTTTCATTTTATAATTATAGTTCCCAACGAAGATAACCATAAACTCTAAATCCTAAATTCTAAACCCTAGATACTAGATTTAGGCTAAGCCAAATAATGGGGTCGGTAGTGATGTCAAAGGAGAGATGCTTATAGGACAGATAAGGGAGGTAAACAACTATACATAAGGGAGATTAATGGAATAAAGGAGTCATTTTGTATTATTCAGTCAGTAACCTAGGTGTTTTTGGCAGAGAGAATTCTAAATTCTTGATGAACATTGCTCCTAAGGTTAAAGGAGAGATTCTCTTGTAATATATTTTCCTGTTTTCAATCAATATTACAATTTTCTTATTCATATTGATCAGGGTTCTTTTCACTAATTGGCCCAATTTGTTATAGTTGCCTACTTTTCTGAACTCAACTATTCACTTTGTTCTTTTAAACTAAATAATCAACTTTAACTTATCTAAAATTGCTTATATTTGAAGCTTGAAGGAGTAGGCTCACACCATTAATGTTGGCTTACCTGCCTTCATAGTGCACCCACAAGTCTCCATTTTAAACTAATGACGCAAATTAGATCAATTAAAAAAATTAATTGTATTTAATTAAGCACTACTTCCACTATTCCTTATTATAACGAAATTTAATCAATTGCACATTTATTAAGTCTTATAAAATTAATAAAAATATTTAATTTAATAATATATATATATATATATATATATATATATATATATATATATATATATATATATAATCTGAAAAATTGTATTGAATTATTCGACTAATGTATAGAAAATTGTTACAAAAATTTAATAAAGAGTATTATAGGAATAGTAAAAATAAAATTTGAAAAATTAGTTAAAATTACTTAAAATAAAAAACAAAAAAAATTGTATTTTTTTATAATAAAGAATAGGGTAAGAGACCGTGATAAATTAGTTATCGATGCCACTTTGATTACCAAATGTACACAAACAAAAAAAATCTATTGCACAAACAGCCGAAGGATAATTTAAAATACGATTTTCCATTTGACAAACCACTGCTCATAATTTCTTCATCTTCTGTCCCCGCTGCCCATTCCAGAAAGCAGCTGCTTTAACTACATTTTTTCCTGCAAGCTGAACTTCCAATACCTGAGTTACAACATCACTAAATTGAGAAAGGCATCTTGATCCAAAAAAACTGATCTCATAACCCTATGTTAAATTTGTGTAAAAAGTGTTCTTTTTCATATCAAACAAATCACTACTTCGTCAGTATTTATTCCTCACAAAATAGAGTAAAACCCATATCTTACAGTACCTTTAAAACCAAGTAATTTTCTTTTACCTGCTTAATATATTCCAAACAAAATGTATATAATTACAGATTTAGGGAGAGATTCTGGATTTTCACTTTAAAAAATGCTCTTATAAGTGTGCACAAACACAATTTGAATCCCCGAAGACATTGGCTCTTCATCCAACATCATTTTTATTTTATATTAGTTTCAGATGTAACAGGATTCCATAGAGCAAATGGAGAAAATATTATGGGAATATCCCTTTTTCTATAAAGCTAGTGCATAACCTACCCTACAATGGTTTACACCACTCAATTTCTAAATTTAATAAATATTCTTTCTAAGGGAATGAAAGTCAATATTTATAGACTTCCGATAACAAGAATAGGGATAAGGATTAATAGCAACTACCCTAAAACAGAAACAACTAACAAACGGAGACTAACTAACCTAACTGACTAATCCAACAACCCTTAACTGCTTTAACTACTCTAATTTCGGTTTAAAATTCTTCTACAAAAGCGAACTTTAAAAAGAATGGAGTGAATAATGAGAACAAAACAAAACATGACTTGTGTTTTATATTTCAAGAATATCAAAATTAGAGCTACCCGGGACAAAATGTAGGCTAAGTGATACATTTTGGTTCCATCTAAAATGCTGAAACCAAATAGAACAAACAGAATAGGTATTTCCGTTCCATTTTGACCGCATGCCAAATTATGCAGAAGAGGCATTACCCAAGTTTTTTAGATTTATTGACACTAAAGAATCTAACCAACATTGGAATAAGCAATAGCTGCGACAGAACACAATTTAAAAGAAAATGGCAATTTAATAGATCAATTCTGGGAAAAGTTCTCTTATGGTGTCTTAATATGTATTGGTTGCATAAATTCACTTGGTATGCAGATTAATACTAAAAGCGTTAACCTCCATTCAAAAAAAAAAACTACAACATGTAACATCTACCAAAATGCACTTGTCTAGGTTATGCAACTATGATTTAGCTCAACACCGATAAATTAAACTTCATGATTGATTTTAAAAACTAAACATACCTCAAGTGAGGTGCCCCTTCCACATGGAAACACCAATGCACCATTGACAAATGCAATATCATCTGCTTCATTGAAGTGTTCTTTCTCATGAGAGCAAACTCGCGTGGTTATGATTTTAATCTCTAAAGTTTTCTTATGCTCATCTTTGTCAACTGCTTGAATCTTTCCTCGAGTTCTTGGCCACCCTGAAAATGCACGAACCTAAAATTGTTTTTTGTCGCAACTGCACAGTTCAAATGATATCATGAAGTATACCTTATTATGGAGAACAGATGCTTCGTGATCAAAGAATAGCCATGATTCATCTGGACCTATCTGCATAAAGTAGCAAAACTGAACTAAGATCAATTCTCCATTAAGAGAATTGATGCTTGTTTATGACAGCATTTTAGAAATAAAACCAAGAAAATGACAATATGACAGTATCGGTAGAGTACTTAAATACCTGAAGCTAGCAAAATTATCTACTATACTTCTCGTAAAAATTTGTATGCTTGTTTTTAATGACCAATAACTTCTAGCCACGACCAACATTACCAATTACTGGTAAGAGCAGATGGGAGTTCTTCTGCAAATAGTCATTGGTGTCAGATTCTGTTCTCACAAAACTTCCCAAGACTTCTCCATCAAAAGCTTCTGGTTTCTGTAAAAGCTCCTCAATTAAGCTCCTCTTCAACAAGACAAGCTTTAGGTTTGAACTAATTATAGCTGCGAAACCGTTTGGAAGCTCTTTAGAAACTAGCTTCTGACAATATTTTGTAGTTGGGTTCAAATTTGTCAACCATGAAAACTTTATCGTCTCATTATAATCCCTTTCTTCTGAACCACAGATGATATCATCTGTTTCCTCAAGATTCTCAACAAAATACAATGTCAGAAGGTTTTGGATGTTGTTTTTGTTCACTGACTTCCTCCGTAGTAAAGTCCTTAACTTTCATCACATATGATCTTTCCCTTTTTTGAAGGGTCAAATTAGCTTGTTACTATTGCAGTACTCAATGATTATTGAAGCAACATCGTGTTCGGAAAGTTCTTTGGCTGTGTCTCTACTAATATCTTCAACAAAATCAATGAGACTTCATTAACCCCATCCTACAAAATCCTTTTTCTTCTCTCCAACTTTTCCTTTTATTGACTTTAGCTTTTTCATGCATTTCCTCTTTCCCCTCACGGATTTAACTTCTGATGTGTCATTCAGGTCATCATAATCAGAAGGTTGAAATTCACTTACATCAGATTCGCCAGAATCATCTTCCTCCGCACCTATTTCGTATGGATCCAAGTCACGCTTGTTTTTCTTATTTTTAATGAAGTTATGGGCAAAATGAGCATTTTGAGAATTCAGCCCTTTTTTTGGATAAATTTATAATATTCTTGAAAATAACATTCATATGTCTCTTGATCTTCGAAATCTATCTTTTCCTGTTAATAAAAAAGCACATAATAATGAATATATACAGCGAAAGAGAAAATGTATACATACAGCCTGCATAAAGAGGTGAACTTTCTTTACTCAATTGCGAGTACAACCGAGAAAATATGATATAAAAAAAATTATACTACAATGAGAAAATTTGGTTCCTGATACTGTTTTAACAAACGGTTTTCACCTATACGAAGAATAATAGTGACAAATGAACCTGTTGGACAATCTAGGATTCTTTTTCATAGATAAATAGAATAAGTTTGTTGTTTTAAACACCTTGAAACAAAAGCACTTGCAAGATGTTTCCAAAACAGAGAACAAGTGCCTGTATTATTTACGGCACCAGCATAACAATCACAAACATCGGCAACCCAAAAATGCCAATTTGTAAATACACAAATGATAAACAAACAACAAGGTTTTTGATTTTAGGATTCCACATACTATTGCAGGTTTCTATTTCTTTCTCTTGCTGTATATAACATAACACATGATTGAAACATATCTTACCCCATTAGAATCAACATCAGCTTTTTTTCAGGTTGAGATGCAAGTTTTGCGCAGTGCCTACAAAATCCTTTGTTTCTTTTGACAGTAGCAAATTCACCATCAAAGAAGCATTTTCCACAAACAGCAGCTGGGCAGGAAAAGCACATGAACTTTGATGCTTTTCTGCATATGTAGCAATAATGGGAACCTACAAAAATTATTAAAAAGTCATTCAGCATCACAAGAATTAAAAGACGTTTAACATATAAGATTTTTACGAAACATTTTTAAGAAACATATAAGATTTACAATTGCCATGGCTGTATCAACTGCATAAATACTTACTGACCAACAAAAGTAAAATAAATGTATTTGATGTTAAAATGCAGACTTCTATTGGTCTATGAGTTAAGCTCTTTATTTTTCTTCTCTCCAACATTTATTTCTTCTCTTACCCAACTTTTCCTATGCGTCCGCAGCTAATGAATCTGATGGATGCCATTTATTCTGTTCTGTTGTAATGCTAGCGAAAGGCTTTAAACGAATCCCTGACTTAAACGGAATGGGAATAAACAACTGGCTTTCTTCTCCTCTCCTACTGCCAGTTCTGGCACAAGACAATCCTGATTCAATTTCCGAAAACCTGACACCAGCTGTTTCTTCTGGGAATGTCCCTGAGACTGAGATGAGTGCCAGACTTCCTTCCTGAACTAGATTAAAGACGCGTTCTAGTGGCCTAAGCTCCAACCAAGTTAGGGACCCCTACCACCGGCTGAAAGTGCCCCGGGCTAGGTGTGTTTGATAAGTAAGTAATGCCGAGTTTCAAGTGGATACTGCTCTTTGCCATTAGAGCACTCTTGTGGAAGATATTGTTGGAAGAATGTCAGGTCGTAGAAGATACAACTGATCTTATATTGATATTGATCTTTTACGAAGGGATCCCGGTTGTTCTAGTAGGTGCGTACTTTTTGTTTTTTTTTTTATTGTTCCTATTCCTTTCATTTTTATTATCGGGTGTCTTGAACAGTTCACACTCCTTCAATGGAAGAAGAAGGCGATGCAGCGTGCTTAGCTACTGCCTATAAGCAACCATAAGCTTTGACTTAGATAAATCATTTTAAGCTCGAAGTAATCTCTTTTCGGGAAGGGGATCGAGCAGCTTCTAGAAACTATACAATAAAGCAAAGTTAAATCCCTACTATTACTTGGAAACCGATCTCTATATAGAAGATCGCCTCTAGATCCCATCCCATCCCATTAGACTTATTTTGTGTGGTTAAGCTGTGTCTTTGAAAAGTCACTGAGTTTAGGGCTATCTCTCTCTCCTGTTTAGAAAGATAGCTGCCAGAAAGACGAAGACAGAAGCAATAGCCTTCGATTAGTCGGTGGGACGGGAGGAACTCTTACTGTTCTCCTAACCGGTGCTAGTGAAAGCAAATGACATCGTAAAAAAAAATAAAAGAATGTCCTGAGAGAAGAAAGGAAGTCAGGGAATGAGCTGGTGCTATAGCCAGAATCGCTTGTTACGGAATAGGTTGCATATAGTATACTACCAGTGGAGTCATAAGTTGTAGATCTTCAATGGCTTAATCCGTTGTTCAAATAGCAGCTGCTTGGGCTTACCTTATTACCTTAGTTCCTTATCTTTAGCTTGAGAGATGGGAATATAATTACAGTAAAAAGAATAGGCCGCTAATTAGTTATCCCCGGGGGGAATGCCCCAAAGCCCCTATTACTACTCCTTTCGAACTTCTAGCAATAGCAAACTCGCCCCACAAAGTGGTCCAATTATTTTGTTTAATGTGAAGCTTGGCTTAGGCAAAGCAAAGAAGAAAGAAAAATGAGTCCTGTTCCCGAGTCATGTCCTAAGAGAGGTGGGGTCTTACAATTGGCTAAGGTGCCCAATTTCCTACTTCTATTGGTCTCTCCATTCCAGACTTTATAGTCAGAGAGGCTTTCCATACCCATTGAACTGAGCATTCATATCTTGGGAAATTCCATTATGTGAGACTAAAACTCTGAGCATCCTTCTTTCTAAAAGGATCTCAATGGCATGACAAAAGTATCAAAAGATTAAACTTTTTCTGGGAATATAATTATAACATATTTTATCAATAATGGTTGACCCTACCCGGGAATCAGCTGAGCCCTTTTCTTAGGAAACCTCAGTCTCGAAACGTCTTGTTCACATTCCTTTAATCTTTTTCATTAATTTACTTGCATGGGCGGATAAAGGGGGGAAGCTTCAAAGCAGTAGCATGTGGAATAGCAGAAGCTGATAGCATTATGTCTCTCTAAAATCCCTTTCATATATGACATGTCTGTCAAAAGAGAGATTCAAGCAGGGCAGTTCAATTAAGGTATAGAGAAAGCTCCAAGCGGCTACCATTGATCAACCTGATTCAGGCACATCAATCAAAGATCTTGCTTACCTCTCCCACATGGATAGAAAGAGCTTGATCGGACTTGCTAAACGACGGTTAGTAGAGTCCTACTTATGTACGTGTCTCCTAGCTTTATCGGGCTTATCTCAATACGGACTAGCTTTCGACTTCTCATCTCAGATTTCGCCTTGAGAGCACATAACATCTAGCGTGTCAAGCGCACATCTTTCTCATTCTAAAAGAAAACGCCTATCCGAGGTCCAAAAAGGTCTGTTTATCTGGGGCGTACGTTGTTTGAAAAAAAACATTTCCCTTGATTGAAGACGGAATAGGTCACTCAAACTACATTCCAGTCAAGAAAAAAACTGGAAATATGCTTTACCCAGCAAAGGGGGTCTCAGGATATGGGAGGTTGCTTTCTACCTTATTAAAAGGGACATACCCTAGTCATACCTATCCATCCTATAAAGGAGCTATTAGACCAGACATCACATCAATCATTGTTTTTGAGTAGTGTACTCGTTAGTTGAATGGTAAAAGATGTGGATTCGATTCATCGACTTGGAAACATCAGCTAGGTAGCATCTAAAAGCATAAGAGGCTCCTAACTAGGTAACGGAGTCTCTCTATCTATCAGATCTATATGTATGAAGCCTGGCATTAGATTCACAAACTCAGATTCGGCTAAAAAAAGATCTCAAATCTCTTTAAAGGTTAAGAAGATTAAGACTTTAGGCTCGATTCCGTGCCAAGTATAAACGAGCCTTTATTCATAAAAAGATTAAGATTTTCATTGAAGCAGCTTACCACAACACCAATTACAGTCATTCTTCAAAAAGGTATTGTCTTTATTCACGCATTCCGGATGATAAGCTTTAAGGCAATCCCTTTAAGCACCGCGAATCAATTAACCATAAAAAGAAGGGTCACTTTTGCGAATTTATGTGACATTTATGTGACGAGGAAGATGTATCCCTAAACACATTACTTTAGTCAAATAAAGGGGGAAGTGATGAAAATGAACCCAACTTCTATATCCGCTAAATTCCATTGAACTGTGTACAGCAAGTTAGTTGGAAAAAACACTAAAATAACTCCAAATAATTGCAATTAAGTTCAACAGCCACATACAACAGGAAAATGTTATGTTCTTATTTTTAAATAACGAAGACAAAGATAAATTTTGCTCAATTAGTCAAAACATGTTATTAGCAACAATATAACTCAGGCACATATTGATTCCATAGTATCTGTATAAGATCAACAGTTTTTTTAACAAAATCAACAACTAGATTAACAAAATCGAAAGGTTTTTTTTCTCAATCAAAGATTGAATGATCTTGAATAATCAAGAACTAGAAAAATAATATCTCAGTTATAAACAAGATGGGTCAGATTTTGTTGGAATGAATATTCCAAAATCATATATAACTCCATGATCGTAAGAAACTTAAAAAGTTTCTTTCAAAATCTTGGTAACAAAATGGGTTTTAGAACGGAACGCATTGCCTCAAGATTCTTTTCTCAACAATGCATAAGATTGAATGTTTTGGGACAGAACACGTTATATTTGAAAATTGATAGGGAGATGATACCGGTCGAATCAATTAATGCAGAAGATTGAAAATTGATAGGGAGAAAAAAAGATATCGAGTTCAAGCAATCAGGGTCGAGAACACACACCTCTAATTTTCTTTTTCTGGTTCCCTCAGAATAATTGAATTCAACACATTTATTTTTTCCGATTTCGTCTTAGGCCTCTTTTTCTCCCACTGATCAAGCAACCACAAAAGAACAGATATGTCAAATTGGTACTGGTCGGAATGCAAAGGTTTCAAATCCTTTTAATCAATGAAAAAGCACTTCCTTAAACTCTTATCACCAGAAATTAAAACAAAATAAATTAATTTGTCTTCTTTGTCTAACTTTATTTTTGACTAAAATAGATCAATCTATATCAATGAGACAATTCAACTAAGATTAAGGAAACTGATATGATTGATTATTAGTGATTTTTTAAAAAAATTGAAATTGTTTATTTAATTGTTGCAATGTATTTTTTTAAATATAAAACAATTTAGTTACTTATTTATTAAGTTTTAGTACTTATATTAATTTATAATATTTAAAGAATTATAAATATTTAAAATAAATAGTATTTAATTGTTTTACAATAATAATTTTGTTATTTAAATTAATATGATGTATTTTATATTGTGTAATAACGGGGTGTGTACTAAAAATATGATAAAATAAAATAATATTATCTTGTTTTTAATCATGTGTACATCTACATACAGAATATGATTATGTTTATCACGTCACTATCATATTTTATTATTATCATACTTTATATTATATTAAGTTTTTATCCTATCATGTGTATCAAAGCTGACTAAATCATCAGATTTAATATTAAGTATGAGTCTAGTTGACTCTATTGATTGATATGGGACAATGCATTCATTTGTATCTCAAACTTGAGTCAACTACCTAAAATTAGAGTCGGTTGAATTAGACCACATGTTCATCATTTATACTTCATTGGAGAAGGACATGTTATTTGTTTGGTCTATCTAAAGTGTCATGTCACTTGTTAAAAAAATATAATATTATTTGTGGATCTTGGAGTTTACCCGCTACAATACATGGATATCATTCGATGCATTTGATTGATTATGTGTTGACCATGTAACCTAAAGTTGTGTAAAGATTACATTAATGTTTACATAAACAAATTAAGAAGATAAGTATGTAACATATAGATTTATGATGCTAATTTCTGAAGAATCCCCTAAAGCTGATTATTTATCAGTGGTATTGAGTTTCTACAAGTATGTCTTGATGACATCCCGAAATTACCACCAATTTGGCAAATTTAGTTTTCCATATATTTGGTACCAAGGACGAGGCCAATATCTATATCACCATATTGCATGTTGTCAACAAAGTTGGCAGAGTTGATGAAATGGTTAGTCGACATGCTTGGGAAAGAGTTCATTAGACTCAACATATAATCTTGGGGAGCTCTGATCCTATTTATAATGAAATAGACAATTTGTCTATAATGTGTGTTGATTATTGGTAATTGAATAAAGCGACAATGAAGAATAAGTACTCATTATTAAGACTTGATGGATCAATTAAAGGGTACTTCAATATTTTTGCAAAACAAATTCAAGTTGAATTATCATCAAATAATAGTAAAGGAAAATGATATTCTAAAATCATCCTTAACATCCATGTATTTGGTAATGTCATTCAATGTGCCTAATCTCCAACATAATCCATGGACACGCATGAATGGAATCTTCATGCATACTTGGACTGGTTTGTAGTAGTGTTCGTCGATGATATTCTTATATATTCAAGGTACAAGATCGTGAAGAGTCTCCAAAGATTGTGAGACATATATTTAGGGATCACAAATATAAATTAAGTTCAATTGTAATTTTAATATCTCTATTTTATCTGAATACTGAAGTTAATCTTTTTATTTTATTTTAGCCCAATTTTGATCCTCTAGTTAGAATTTAGTTGCCAAAATTGACATGTCATATTTTTTAATTATGTGTCAAATAAATTAATGATGCGAAACTATCAACGCAAACTAGTTATATTGTTTTCAATATTCTAATTTATTAAAACACACTACGACATTTTTAAAAATCAATTCTTAATAAAAAAAATCCTCAAGTTCGAATAAAAAAATAAACCAAATTCATCATGACCAAATTCAATCATGATGACAACCTTGTTGGATGCCAAAACTTTTCTTCATATACCAAAAACACTTCAATGAGTGCATTAATTTGAACTTAAATAAAAATGATTTTATTTTTATTTTTTTTTGTTTGTTTATTATTATACAAATAATTTTTAATTTGTTTGTATACAATATTATAAAAGTAATTTTTTAAACTACAAAATTATAATTAAATATGTGACTTTTCTAAATACATTAATTTTTCTCTTTTCAAAAATTATCATAAGCATGTTGTCAGAGTTTGATTATTCATAGTCACTAAATATGTTGCTACCATTTAATTATCTATAGTTATTAACACAATAAACAATTGAAATATTTCAAATTGGTCACTCCAAAATTTATTACTTTAATCAATTTGTTAGACCCATTTCAAAACTAATTAATATACCTTAAATACTCATAAAAAATAAAAAATAAATGCACAAAAGCACCGAAAAATTTGCGTCAACATATGAATAAGAAAAGATAAAATGGTTCAAAATAAAAAAATAGAAACAACAAAATAAACTAAAATAAAACAATGTAGAGAAATCGAAAAGGAGAAAAAAAATTTACTTTGTGGAGAAATGGAAAATGAGAAGAAAACCGGTATAGAGTTGCAGAGAAAGAGAAGAAATCCATTAAAGATTGATGGAGGACAATTTTAGATTTTTCAAAAAGGGTAATAAACAATGTGATTTTAGCTACCGACTTACCACTTGTATTCGGCTAAAACATGCTGTAGTCGAATATAATATTAAATTTTGTCAAAAACATTATTTTTAGATATTGTTCATGCATTTTGACATTTTGAAAATTATTTTGATGTATATGCTAAAATGAAAGATTCTCATATGCATTTAATGTATAAGAATACTAGATTGCATCTTATGCCTTTGTATTATAAAACTTTTAGCATATTTAACCATAGTTGACTTTGATTGTTTTACTTTTTTTTTAGCTTGCAACTTCATAAATTTCATTAGTCTTTGTCTTCATAAAAAATATAAGTATTTTACATATAATTTTCGTATTTTGATTTTGTGAAATTTTTTTGGATAAAGATGAACTGATTTATTAACCAAATTGATTTTTAAAAATTAAAAATGAACTAAATTAGCTTTCAAGTAAAAAAAAAATGAAGAAAATCAATTTTTAATTTTAAAAAAATAAATCAAATTTGTTTTATTTTTTAAAATATTTATAAATAATTACGGGAAATTTAGTCTATAATATAAAAAAAAATTAAGTTAAAATTAACTCTCAGAATAATAAACATGCATTCTTACGGGGTTAACTTCTTAAATTGGTGATTTAGTAACTGAATTTAAGTTGCTGACCGTGCATTTATTATTATTAAGAATTTAATAATAATTCACGACAAATAAAGGATGAGGTGGTGCAGTGAGGCTATCTCTGTCGGGTGCACATGCTCTCGCTCCTGCATCTTTATTCCGCAACACAAGTCCGGTGTTTCAATTCCAAAAGTCTTTCTTGAAATTAAAATTCAATAACACCTTTTCTTCTAGCTCTCTCACCCATCGGAAGCCGTTGGCTGCTCAAGCACAAGCGTCAAGTCCAAGGGATGATTTTGATTTTGTGGTGTTAATTTCTATCATTTTGTGTTCATCAAAGACTCACAAGAAGAAGTCGCCAAACACCTCTCTTTCTTGGAATTGGAGGTTCGCTTTCATTTTATTTTATTTCTACCATTTTACACTCACAACTTAGAATGTATATAAAATTAAATCGTTTATTTATTGTCTTTTCTATTTTTCGTCGTTATTGGAACTTTTGTTAATTTTAATTCTCCATTCAATAAGTGTTAATTAATTTACTTTTATTCTATTAACAGTACATGCAGCTAGGGCTGGACAGCGGACCGGGTAGGGCGGATTCGGGCCTAAAAACACAAACCGGCCCAATCCACGGTTGAACATTACAGGCCCATTTTCGCTCTTTATAAAAATTGGATAATCGGGTTGCGGGTTAATCGGATTGCGGGTTAATCGGGTGGTTACATTCGGGTTGATCATTGTTTGGGCCATTCAAATTTTTTTGGGCCATTCAATTTTTTTTGACCCAATAACATGTTTATCAAAATAACTATTTTTTTATTATTTCTTAGCAAAGTAGTAGTTTATTATCCAATATAAGACCACTTTTGAGCCATTTAAAGATAAAATTTCTACTCATTTTTTTTAAAAAAAATTGGACTACTAACTTTCACATAACATACAATTATATTCCTATAATGCAACAATTCAGTTTACAACTACATTCACATAACATACAAATACAACAACTTACAATTAAAAGTTTTCTTCAAATCCAACAGATTACAACCAAAAGTTTAACACAATCATTTTTTTCAAGTCCAACAGATTATAACAGCTTAATGTTTCAACAACAACTCAAATACATTCACATAATATTAATATTAATACATTCACATATCAGCTTAGTTTTTCATAGCAACAAATTATAAAAGGCTTAGTTTTTCGACCACAGATTATCACAGCCTAGTTTTTCAACAACAGATTATCTCAGCCTAGTTTTTCCAACAACAGATTATCATAACCTAGTTTTTCAACATCAGATTATCACAGCCTAGTTATTCAACAATAGATTATAACAGCTTAGTTTTTCAACTACATTCACATAACACTAAAGTCTAATACTAATACACACTTCTTGGAAAATATTGATAGTTTTAATTGACTCTATGACAATACAATTATCAATATATATTTCCAATTTGTTCCCATTGCCAACCTAAAAAATTAGAGCAAAAATTAGTATCCAATAACCAATGTAAAAATATGTTATTGATGTGTACCATAGAAAAAATAATTCAATACCTGCATGCAATCAAGAGTAAAAAATTCCAGACTTGATAATGCCAAACTAAGAAATTCCAGACTTGATAGCAGCCTAGTTTGAAAAAAAAATAATGCATTCAACATTATTAGATCATTCATTTTGAATCAACAATAATATCAAACTAAGAAATCAGGTTGACATACCGATATATGTTGTTCACAATAATATAAATTGCTGCTACTAACTTAGATAATGTTAAATAAAGATTTAACACCAAGCAATCTGCAAGAACTCCTGCAACCTAAAAAATCAATATTCATACTCAGTACTTTAATTTTATGATAAAACACTTGTTTTTCTACAGAATCAATATTCATACTCAGTACTTTAATTGACTTAAGATAAAAGGTAACATACCTATGATAAAACACTTGTTTTTCTATGACTTGCAGCAAAATCAATCTCAGAATCTAATGCACCAGCTGTTGGAAAATAAAAGGGTAATTGTATAAGAATAACAAATTAATCTTATGTTCTTGCTTAACACAAAAATGCTAATATATGCTAACATATATCTATAACATGCAGTTTAGATTGCTAACAGAGTAACGATTGTGTTGTGGCTACTTACAATTTTGGTTACTAACAATTTTTGGCAATTAAAATAACAATAAGATATAACAATAATAACTTACCAGGCAGAACAACAATTTATACAAATCCCAAAAACCTTGTGTTGATATTGTCATAGAGCCAAGTCGGTATTTGTCTTAAGACTGTGTGACTTCAAAAAATTCAAAAAAGTCTAAATCTGAAAAGTTTGGAAGAATTAGTTAGTACTAACACAATATTGACAAAATCATTTCAAATTAGTAACAATAAAAAGGAATATTACATACAATAATTTTATTCAACCACAACTAGGTGGCTGTGATGATGAGCCACCTGCAGTATTTGCCTTTCCAACTGAAATTCCTTGAAACTCTGAAATAATTAACAAAATAATAAACATTAGACTATATTATGAACATATGAATATATTAGAAAGTTCACACCGTTAAAAGATACATAAATAACTTTACCTTTAATAATTTTGTAACACCTCGTTTTTCTTAGTGAGGGTGTATATTTTTTTTCAAAAGAACTTAAATAAAACAGAGTAAGTACATAAGGAGAAGCCTTTGGATACATATTTTAGTCATTATAATTTACAAACAGCGGAAAGTTTATCAAAATATAAATCCAAAGCATGTCCTGATGTCAACAATAGTACATGTACATCCTTCCAACTTAACATAAAAGTAGCCCAAAAGAAAGACATATGTGTCTTGGGTGACAGCCTAGTCTGATCATTCTATACATAACAAAAACTATACGCCTTGAGTAATCTCCACGCGCCCCGTGAGATTCTCCTAACGTAGCTCCAATCAAGCACTCCCATCCACATTCCCATCCGGAGGGTACGAACCGGTAGGATCATCCTGACTCTCATCTGAGGGCAAAGCCCAGATTTCCACAATAGTTGTAAAGGGTCACCAACCAAAAATTAACAGTTAACACATAACATTTAAGCTTTTAAATGCACAAATAACCTTCTCAACTTATCATGCATCTGATAAGGATTTTCCATATGCTAAAAGTTCATGTAATGTTTGCCAAATGTAAATGAAACCAAAAGAAAGTTCTCAATCCAACAAGTAATACATAACTGACCAATACGTTGATAATCAATTGAGAAATCCATCATCTAACACAAAATAAGATTTCCCACTGTGCCAATCGATTGGGCAAATCGATTGCCAGAAGATTTTCAGTAAAAATTGAGCCCTGGACTTGCATCAATCGATTGGGGCAATCGATTTCGAGAAGGTCTGAGCCCCTGTATTGTCCAATCGATTAAGCAAATCGATTTCATGAAAGACAGAGCCCCTGTATTCAATCCAATCGATTGGGCAAATCGATTTTTGGAAGACAAAGCCCCAAACTTGAAATCCAATTGAATCCAATCGATTTACCAAATCGATTTCTTAAATGATTTTGAAATACAACTTATAAAATCGATTGGGTAAATCGATTTCGTGTAAAACAGGGCCCCTGTCACTCATCAAATTGATTGGGCAAATCGATTTCCCTGCATATACTTTCAAAAATACATAAACTAACTCAATCATATTCAAACACCACTCAAACCTTAACACTTAGCAATACTCATATCATCACCACGACATTATGAGTTTCGAAAATGTTTTACAATCTAACATACTATCACACAATTCCAAAACATAACTCTTAGTGCAATCAACACAATCACAATTTGAATCAAACATACCCACACATAGTTTCAAACCATAACACTTAGCAAAAATCAACGCAATCATAATTTGCATCAAACACACTTACACATAAGATCAAAGCATGGCACTTAGCAAAATTCAACACAATCATAATTTGCATCAAACACGACTCGTGTGCCAAGCACCTTAATGCAATGCGTATATGCCAAAATGCATGGACTCGGAATTCCAAACCAAAACCCTCCTCGAAGGGCCATAAATCATAATTGTACCACCTATCGCAGGCCAAAGTACCAATTACAGAGGTGCCACCTATCACGGGTCAACACGATTTACTAAAAAGCGTAAATCATAAACGTACCACCTATCACGAGTCAGTACAGTTTACCGAGGTGCCACCTATCACGGGTCAGCACGATTTACTAAAAGAAAAAGCGTAAGTCGTAAGGGTACCGCCTATCACAGGCCAAAGTATAACTTACCGAGGTGCCACCTATCACGGGTCAGCACAACTTACAAAAAAGTAAATCGTAAACGTACCACCTATCACGGGTCAATACAGTTTACCGAGGTGCCACCTATCACGGGTTCAGCACAATTTACCAAATGAAATGCATGAGCATACACTAACTCCATTCACAACAATCGTTAAGTAAATGCAGCTATTAAAAGATTCCCCATTTTTAATACTCATTTAACTTAACGATTTTCACGCCAAACGTTAAGCAAACAGACATATTAAGAGATTCCCCATTCTTAATATACTTTTGACTTAAACGATTTCCACAACAAAACATTCAGTAAACAACACATTAAGAGATTCCCCATTCTTAATGCTCATTTAATGAAACGATTTTCAAAAAACAACATTTAAGCAAACAAGACATTAAGAGATTCCCCATTCTTAATTCTCATTCAACTTAAACGATTTTTCCAAAACAAACGTTAAGTAACCGAGACCTTAAGAGATTCCCCATTCTTAACGCCCAGTTAACTTAAACGATTTTCAAAACAAACTTCAAGTAAATAAGACCTTAAGAGATTCCCCATTCTTAATTCTTATTTAACTTAAACGATTTTCCAAAACACACATTAGGTAAACGAGACGTTAAGAGATTCCCCATTCTTAATACTCGTTTAACTCTAATGGTTTTCACGACAACATTAAGTAAATAAGTCATTAAGAGATTCCCCATTCTTAATACTCATTTACCTTAAACGATTTTCACAAACTCACATTAAGTAAACAAGAAATTAAGAGATTCCCCATTCTTAATACTCGTTTAACTTAATGATTTTCAAATTCCACACCAAACAAACTCAAACGTACTTTCACATTCAATCCATAACTCACACAAAAATCATTTTTCACACAAACCACACAAAACACATCTCAAACATGTTATCAAATTCAATCCAAATCAACCAACGATTCACACCAAATCACATCAATCAACAACCATCAAGTAAGAACACGCCAAGTACGTTGAACACAAATCAACACAATAATTTCATTTATTCAAAATCACACATACATGAGGTAAATTCATTTTCCATGAAACATTCATCAATATAACCAAAACCTACTCTAAGATTTTACCTATAAAACCTTAGATTCATTTTCCCCAAATCAATACTCCAACCCGGTAAATTTTCCGCTCGCAACGCCGCTTCCAAAATTGGTCCACTAGCACCGTAGCACGGAGGTGAACAGCCTTCCCTTCTATCACTTCTTGAAACGACGCTTTGATCTAGATGAAACGGAGAGGTTTGTGTTTAAATCTCTAATACCGTTTTTCTTCGTTTTCGGATCAAAGAGGGAGTATGAAGTTGAGAAATCTTTGTCCTATCACCCACTCTCAATTTCGAACTCAAAGGAAAGAAACTAAAGAAAAAACGAGCAACAATGGAGGAAGGAAGAGAATTGGTTT
This sequence comes from Cicer pinnatifidum, assembly GCA_037974775.1. Taxonomy (NCBI): domain Eukaryota; kingdom Viridiplantae; phylum Streptophyta; class Magnoliopsida; order Fabales; family Fabaceae; genus Cicer; species Cicer pinnatifidum. The sequence goes on from JBBPBR010000008.1 coordinate 18,678, forward strand.
TCGCGAGGCAGAGGAGAAGATGGAGTTTTTCCTTTCTTTGGTTTTTCCTTTCTTTTTCTTTCTTTCCTCTTTCTTTCTTTTCTTTCTCTTTCTATTCTTTCTAATTCCTTTCTTTTTCCCCCCACACAAACATATATTTTAATATATATATTATTTACTTTTAACAAATATCTAAAAATATCTAGATATTTGTTAAATTACCATTTCACCCATAACGCATTAAATTCTTCGCAAAAGATTCACCGCAGTTAATTTAATTTATATATCGACGAGTAATTCTAATCAGGCATCAAAATATCTTCTTCGTCATATAAACTCCAAAATATTAAGAACTTTGGCTAAAAAGCCTCTGAGTTCAATACCGAAAATACACCAAAATATATAAAATACACTTATAAATTATGGGTCTTACAAATTTCTTCAGAAAGATCAACATCTTCACTAAGATTTAAGTCTTTGAAACAAGTGAGTGAATGTTTTAGCCAATTCTGAGTGCAAATTAATGCTTCAGCCATTTCTGGCTTTAAAGAGCTTCTAAAGGTTTCAATGACTCTCCCACCAGTACTAAAAGCACTTTCAGAAGCAACTGTGGACACCGGTATATCCAAAATATCTTTGGCTATAAGAGATAAGATTGGGTACTGAGTTGTGTTACATTTCCACCAAGCAAGAATATCAAATTTTTCACTCATCTTCACACACTTACTAGAATAATATCCCTCAAGCTCATTTTGTTGGTCAATTGATTCTTTCTCTTTCAAATGGTCTTCAAAAGCTTGTGCTCTGGCCATTTGTGAATTATGGGCAGCAGCAACAGATATTTCATCATGGGAAGCACTGTCAACAGCGATGGGAGTAGGTTGTGGTAAATTATTTTTTTTGTCATGGACTTTTTTATACCATTTGTACATTTTAGTTAGATCTTCTTTAATTAATGTGATCAATTCAATAGCCACCTCTGATTTAGTTGCATACATATCTTGAAAGCACCACTCAACATATTTTAACTTATATCGTGGATCAAAAATTACCCCAAAATATAGCAACTTATTAATGTTTGCAATATTACCCCAAAATATAGCAACTTATTAATGTTTGCAATATTACCCCAATACTTATCATATTTTGCTAACATATCCTCAGCCACACTTGCAAAAATGGTGTTCAAATTCAAAGAGGCATTTTGCAGCTCACAATAGATAGTAGACAATTGGTGAAAAGCTGCATGTATACTCTCATGTTGCGAAGAGGAAAACACTCTAGTTGCCTCATAAAATAACTTCAAAAAAGTTGCAAATGCCCTAGCTGTATCCCAATCATAACTAGTTGGGGGACCAGCTTCTCCAAAGAAATCCTTATAACTTGACTCCTCAACCTCAAGCTTCCCAAAAGCTACTTGAAACTTCTCCGCAGCCTCAAGCATCAAGTAGGTTGAATTCCAACGAGTTGAAACATCAAGAGATAGCAATTTTTTACAAGATATTCCAGCTAACTGAACACATTCCCTAAACTTGGAAGCCCTATGAGGTGAAGACTTTACAAATCTAACAGCATTTCTAATGCTTGAGATTGCCAAATTTTTTTCTTTCAAGCCATCAGTTACAACTAAATTCAGAATATGAGCAGCACACCTCATGTGGAAGTGTTCCCCATCCCCCATCAAACCATCCATATTATTTATCTTTTTTTTCAAAAAAGCAACAGCTACATCATTGGATGATGCATTATCAACGGTTATAGTTGACACATTTCGAATCCCCCAATCCTTTAAAACCTCTTCAATCTTCTTACCAACTGTGTCACCCTTTTGATTTGGAATTACTGTGAAACTAATAATCCTTTTTTGATAATTCCAATCATTATCAACAAAGTGTGCCATAAGGGTCAAGTAGTTAAGGTTTTGAATTGAAGTCCAACAATCTGTTGTAAGAGCTACCCTATTGCAATCAGACTTAAAAAAAGCTTTCAACCTTACTTTTTCCTCCATAAACAACTGAAAACTATCCCTAGCTACAGTTCGTCTAGACGGTATTGTAAATTGTGGCAGCAATGTTCTCAACATAAACTTAAATCCTTCACCTTCCACAGCTTTGAATGGTTGTTCATCCAAAATCACAAAAATAGACAATGTCCTACGACAAGCTTGAAGATTTAATTTACTACTTGTTGAAACCAAACCAGATCCTTCTACATTAGGAAATGTAAGAATAGTTTGGGTGGGGTCATCAGATACAATCAAAGGTTTTTTGGCACATCTAGTAAGGTGGTAGTTGAGGTTAGAGGTGCCATGAGTTCGAGAGTTACACAAGTATATTTTGTGGCAGTATTTACATGCGGCAGATTGTACCTCCTCTTCACTAGAATTAATTTTGTTAAAGTGTTCCCAACATTTAGAGGATTGCCTAGGACCACTTGCATTAGCTTTTCTCTTCTTTTTAACTTGATTGTTAGCCAAATCAGGTCCAGCAACTACTGTTGTTGCTGCTGCACCAGCTTCAGTAGTGTTGATATTTGGAGTTGGTAAATTTTCACTAGGTTGGTTCATCACTGAAATCATGAAGGAGCCTTAATAACCAAATACCAACCATATGGAATTATTTATTTTAAGTTCATTGACTTTTAAAGGGTTGTAATAAAATTTTATGGGAGTGTATTCAATTTTAAATGAATGTAATTTAACATCCAAAGATTGTATTACTCTATTATTTAAGTGGTTGTAATTGAATATTTAAGGGGAGTTATGAATATTTAAGAGAGTTTAATTCTTATGTAAATGACTATAATTCAAGAGTCTAGTGTGTTTCACACACACTAGACTTATTCAACCCATTGAAAGTTAACTATAATACAGTGTCTAGTGTGTAACTAGCACACTGTACTCATTAAACAATATAAGAATAATATTCAAATAAATATCCATTAAGAAAAAGAAAAAGCATATAATAAACAGAAGTATATATTAGAGAAACATGCATCAACAAAAACTTAAAAAGTATGTATAAGAAAGAAAAAAAATTAAAACACATTACAAGTTATAAATTAAGAAATCAAATAAATTTAAAAAGGTGTATAAAAAAAATTACGCATACATTAGAAAAACTGAAGCATTACAACTAAATAGAAGCACACATTAAAAAAAAAAAATTGAAGCACTAATTACATTTAGTAAAAAAGAAGAACAAGTTACACTTAGAAAAAAAGCACATTTTTAACATGTTAATTAAACTCATAAAAAGAACCAGAAACTTTAAAAACATCTTAAAAAGAAATATACAAGTTAAATATATAGCATTCATTTATAGGCATAAAAATATAGTATACATTTGAAAAACTTATAAACATGAAATAGAAACAATATAAGCCTCAAACAGAAAATGAAAAAAATAGAAGCACAAACTTACAGTGCTCTTGCTCTATAATCACTCCTTGGGTGCTACTGTTATTGACTCGTTGATCCATCTTTCCCAGCCACAAGCCAAGAACACCAAGTATATTTTTTTTTCAGAATATGCAAAAAATCAAAAAGTCAAACTCTAGAAAGTATTTTGGGAAAAAAATCAGAATATTCATATCTAATAATTATTCATATCTAAACATCAGAGTTTGAATTCATACCAGAATATTTAAATATCAGAATATGCATATTAGAGTTCTCTAGATATGAATATTTATTAGAGTTGGAAATTAGAATTTGAATTTAAAAATCAGAATATTGAAATTCTAGAGTATGCAAAAAATCAAAGAAACAATAAACAAAGAGTTTGACTCATTCTTCAATTCAGAGAATAGATATGCTTATAATAAAATCAAATGTTGCTTATAATAAAATTGCATTTTAAAAATATAATTAACATTGGGGAATTTTTTACCAGAACTTACAAATCAGAAGCAAGAGCATCACCTCCAGGACTGTCAATTCTGATAATAGCGGCCTTAAATCTTTTCGACTCTGAAGAGAAAAAAATATCCATTGTGACCAGGAGACAAATAAAACATGAATATCATAATAAATTAATATTGACGGCAAGGATTTCAGGTTTGGCAAACAGCATCGTATACAAACATGGATACCATTATTATGCCTCAGTTATATTACTAACAGAGAATGATTATAAAAAATATAAAATATTACTAACAGAGAATGATTATAGAAAACATAAAATATTACTAGCAGAGAATAGATATGATGTGTTGTGGTTGAATGCATACATACTTAACTGAATAAAACTAATCCCTGTTATTTACATCATGGAATACAAGAAATCCCCACACCTCGATACCACTGTATTTAGCAAATGCCATAAGATCAAATTTGACCGGTTGAAAACAGTGTTATTGAATGGCAGTCAAGGCAGAAAGCGGTGGCAGGATTTCAACATTCCACCGTTGGCCAAGTTACAGGTGTGACAGTTTATAAAACAACATGAAAAACAAAAAAAACCAAACTCTAGAAAATCCAAAAACAGAAACAATAGTTAAATCAAAACCCTAATTATAATAAAAAGAAATAAAAACCCTAACACAATGCAAAAATAAATTAGAAAAATATGAACATGTTTAAAACAACAAAGATGAAAAATGTTATTTTTAAACACAAGATTGAAAATGCTAACAAAGAGGAAAATGTTTAGAACAACAAAGACGACATAAACAACCAAAAATGAAACTAAGACGAATCTAACATAAATGAAACTAGCAAAGACAAAACTAACATATTAAAAAAAAAAAAAAAAGACGAAAAAAGGCAGTTGTAAAAAACAAGATTATAATGTTTGGAACGAAAAAAGTTAAAGAGTTGAGAAATAAGAGAGAGAGTGATAACATGAAGTGGATGTGGCCGCCACTGACCGTCGTTGGCCGTCGTTAAGGTTTGAAGAAATTAGGATTTGCGAAGAAGTAGGGTTTGTGAGAAGATGATGATGAGAGAATGACTTGTGGGTGAGATTGTGAGAGTGGGATTGTGTGGGTGGGATTCTGAGACTGAAATTAGGGTTAGGGTTGAGATAATAGTGGGCCAAAAATAAATTGGATTTTCAGCCCAACAATTATTAATAATTATTATAATCTGTTATCGGGCGGGTCAGTCACCGCCGGTCCAAAATCCATAACCCGAACCCGCCCGAATCTACCCTAGTGAACCCATTAATTTTTCCCGTTTGACCCGTTGGGCCGATCCAACCGGCCCAGTTTAGTTCACCCGTTGTGGGCCGGGCGGTATAAAGCGGGCCATTCAATTTGTCCAGCCCTACATGCAGCTATGTCTCTATCAAATATAGGAAGAGTATTTCTTTATCTTAGATGGCATATTTGAATTGAGGATTGTGACGTTATTACGTGAATTCTGGTATCATGAACATAGAAGGAAGTATTGCTAGTGCGAAATCAGTTTCTTCAGGATGCTTTCACAATGTGTGGATGATCCGTTATGTTGTCAGTTGTAATGACAAGGAAGAGGACGAATTTTCAAGCTCATTTTTTTTTGCCACAAATTTTTGTGAGATATTTCCAAAATATTGGTAATATATGTATTTATAATTGGTTATACATTACATGTTACTGTTGTTGGTGTAGTGGTTGTTTCCATTGTATCCTATGAAAATGTGCAACGGAGGGGTCGACCTCGGTTCACGCGCGGACAAGTATGTTGTTTCGCCACCAAGTCAGTGCAACGATTTGGTTAAAACATGAACGGTAAATGTATATGTCTCTTCGCAAACAGTGGCAGAAGAAGAATTGCAACTCTTTCCCAAGTGACATTATTTTCCTATAAATAGGGCCACTTTGGACATAATGAAAACAACAAATTCAAGTAATTGCCATCCATTTTCTTTCACTCATTTTCAAATACTAAGTCAACTTATTCTTTTCTAATGCATGAGAAAAGAATAGGTAACATTATTTTGTAACATACTATTGAGAGATATTCTTGGGGTGATAGTGCAAATCATATCAAGGTTTCCAAAGTACCCTGAAGGGGATTCGCTGGTAGTCTCATTTGCATCCGATTGGTAGGGGAGAATCGAACCTAAAGGCTAGTGTAACAACACGCTTTGGAATTTGCTACATAGAATCTTCATCAACAATTTCACTATTAGAGTCTTGCAGCAATTGTCACCAACAAAGATCCAACAATCTTTAGGTTCGATTTTATTTTCAATCGATGGAGGAAATTTTATCCGTTGGCAGAAAAAGATGAAATTTCTCCTTACAACTTTGAAGGTGGTGTATGTTCTGAACACTACAAGACCGCTGGAGAAGGAAGTGGAAACATTAGCATAAACAAGAGAAAGACAGAAGTGGGACAATGATGACTATATATGCATGGGCCATATTCTTAACGGAATGTCTGACTCCTTGTTCGATATATATCAAAGCAGCATATCTGCAAAGGAACTATGGGAGAAATTAGAGTCAAGATACATGCAAGAAGACGCTACAAGTAAGAAGTTTCTTGTTTCTCAATTTAATAATTATAAAATGGTTGATAATAAATCAGTAATGGAACAAATGCATGAGATTGAACGTATTCTTAATAACTACAAACAACATAAGATGCACATGGATGAAACCATTATTGTATCCTCCATAATAGACAAACTTCCACCTTCGTGGAAAGATTTCAAAAAATCTATGAAACATAAGAAAGAGGACATATCACTTGAGCAATTGGGTAATCACCTTCGTTTAGAAGAAGAGTATCGTAAACAAGATGATACTAGAAACCAATTTTCTCATGAAAAGGTCCATGTAATGGAGGAAGGAAATTCAAGCAAATCTTTTAAGAAAAGAAATCGAGATTTTGATAAATCTCATGAAAAACACAATGGTAATAATGAACAACGAAAGAAAAGAAAAGGAAGTTGTTATCATTGTGGAAAACCAGGACACTTCAAAAATGAATGCAGGTTCTTGAAAAAGAAGAACAAAGAGAAAAATTCAAGTGCAACAAAAGATAATCTTGTTGCTGTTATTTTCGAACTCAACATGATGGAAGATGTTGAATCTTGGTGGATAGACTCTGGTGTTACCCGCCATGTGTGCAAAAACAAAGAACTATTTAAGACCATTGATGAAGAAGATGGAAGTATTTTGTACATGGGAAATGCCTCAACTGTCCAAGTCAAAGGAAAAGGAACAGTGGAGATTGAATTCACTTATGGAAAAGTACTTACTCTTAAAGATGTATTTTATGTTCCTGATGTTAGGAAGAACTTGATTTCTGTACCTTTACTTAATAAGTTTGGTTTCAAAAGTGTATTTGAGGGAGATAAATTTATTCTCTCTAAGGGTGGTATGTTTGTAGGGAAGGGTTACCTTTGTGAGAATATGTTTAAATGTAATGTTGTTAGTAACTATAATAATAATAATATGATTTCTACTTATATTGCTGAGACTTGTGATTTATGGCATATGCGACTAGGACATATTAACTTTAGAAAATTGAATGATATGATGAAATCAAATTTAATTTCGACTTTTAATAAAAATTCAAATTCATGTACTACTTGCATGCTAACTAAAATCACTAGACAACCTTTTAAAAGTGTTGAAAGAAGTTCTAAGGTATTAGATTTAATTCACTCTGATGTATGTGATTTACATGGTTGGCCTACAATTGGTGGTAAAAAGTATTTTGTCACTTTTATTGATGATTACTCTAGATTTTGTTATGTTTATTTAATGCATTCTAAGAATGAAGTTTTAGACAAATTTAAAATATTTAAACCACAAGTAGAACTTCAACATGAAACTTTTATTAAGTGTTTTAGAAGTGATAGGGGAGGAGAGTTCTGTCATCCTGAGTATTTTGAGTCCACTGGTATTGTGCATCAAACAACTGCACCATATTCCCCACAACAAAATGGAATTGCAGAAAGGAAAAATAGGGTATTAGAAGAAATGGTGAATGCTATGTTATCCTATTCTGGTTTATCTAAAGGTTATTGGGGTGAAGCCATGCTAACTGCATGTTATTTACTAAATAGAGTTCCCAATAAAAGGAACAAGATAACCCCATATGAACTTTGGAAGAAAAGAAAACCAAATCTTAACTATATAAAAGTTTGGGGCTATAGAGAAATTGTAAAGGTTCCTGAACCAAAAAGAAAGAAATTGGGAGAAAGAGGAATTGAAAGTGTATTTCTGGGCTATGCTGAAAATAGCAAGGCCTATAGATTCATGGTTGTTGAATCTAATGACTCATATCCTATTAACATAGTGATTGAGTCAAGAGATGCAATTTTTCAAGAAAATAGATTTAACTCAATTCCACATCCCAAGGAAACTGTATGTTCTAGTGTACAAAGTCTAGAAAATAATGTATCTAATAATGATACTTTGACATGTTCAGAACCCAGAAGAAGTAAAAGAGCCAGAAAAGAGAAAGATTATGGCCTAGACTTCTTTATGTTCCTTGTAGAAGGAACAAATGATTCCAGTAACAGTTATGGACCAATTTGCTACAATTTAGAAAGTGACCCAGACACATTTGAAGAGGCAATAAAGTCTCAAGACTCTTCCTTTTGGAAAGAAGCCATCCAAGAGGAAATGGACTCAATTATGGGGAATAAAACTTGGAAATTAGTAGACCTCCCACCTGGATCCAAACCAATAGGTTGTAAATGGATCTTTAAGAAGAAAATGAAATTTGATGGTACCATTGATAAATTCAAAGCTAGACTTGTTGCTAAAGGGTTTACACAAAAAGAAAGTATCGACTACTTTGATACTTATGCACCTGTTGCAAGAATTGCATCCATAAGAGTGCTTTTGGCACTAGCTTCCATCTATAAGTTTGTAATCCATCAAATGGATGTTAAAACTGCTTTCCTAAAAGGAGAGTTAGATGAAGAGGTGTATATGAAACAACCTGAAGGATTTGTTATCAAAGGACAAGAACATAAAGTGTGTAAATTGATTAAATCCTTATACGGGTTAAAACAAGCACCCAAACAATGGCACCAAAAGTTTGATAAAGTTTTGCTTTCTAATGGATATAAAATAAATGAATCTGACAAGTGTATTTATAGTAAATTTCATAATGGAAATGGTGTTATGATTTGTTTATATGTGGATGATATGTTAATCTTTGGCACCAATTTAGATGAGGTGGAGAAAACTAAAACTTTCTTATCGAAAATTTTTGATATGAAAGATTTAGGTGAAGCAGATGTGATTTTAGGAATTAAAATCATTAGAGATGGAGTAAATATTGGTTTATCTCAATCTCATTATATTGAGAAAGTGCTAAAGAAGTTTGATCAATTTAATTGCAAACCTGTTTCTACTCCATTTGATCAAAATGTTAGTTTACAACCACATAAAGGATGCCCTGTGGCACAACTAGATTATTCAAAGGTAATCGGATGCTTGATGTATGCCATGACCTGTACCAGACCTGACATAGCATATGATGTAGGCAGGTTAAGTCGGTATACTAGCAATCCAAGTAAAGAACACTGGCACACTGTCAATAGAGTATTAAAATATTTAAAAGGAACAGTTAACTATAGTTTAATCTATAGTGGATATCCTTCAGTTTTGGAAGGATATACAAATGCCAGTTGGGTAACTTATGTTGAGGATCATGCTTCCACAAGTGGATGGATCTTCAACCTTGGTGGAGGTGCAGATTCTTGGGGATCAAAGAAACAAACTTGCATTGCCGACTCCACCATGGCTGCAGAGTTCATTGCCCTAGCTGCAGGTAGTAAAGAGGCAGAATGGCTAAGAAATTTGTTCTACGAGATACCAATTTGGCCAAAGCAAATGGCACCGGTATCCATACATTGCGATAGTCAATCCACACTGTCCAAAGCATACAGTCAAGTATATAATGGAAAATCTAGACATATTGGTCTAAGACATAGCTATGTAAAGGATTTAATTTTAAATGGAGTAATATCCATAGTGTTCTAAGAACTGAAAAGAATCTTGCAGATCCTTTGACGAAAGGTCTGACAAGGGACATGGTGTTGAAGACATCATTGGGGATGGGACTCAAGCCCATATCTAATTAATCATCAATGGTGGAAAGTCGACTCACACTTGAGTAACATCAAGTCTTGAGTTCAATGATAAAGTACACTATTAGAATGATTGCAAGTACTTGAATATAGATACATCCCAAAGATTGAAAGTACTTGGACCATAAGTGTAAAGTTGGAAGGTTGAGTTTTTCTCTTAATAGACATATAGCATAATTTTGCTGAAATACATATTATGGGTGTATTTCTGATATAGTCTACCTATGTGAGGATGAAGTGAGGCCGCTTCGAAGAGTTAAAGGGCTTGACTCTTAAATTCTCATGATAAGGGTACATGACACAAGGCCTTAACAAATGTGTCATCTTTATAATTCTTTCGATAGTACCGAGATTTCATGTGTAAGTTGTGCACACTTGTTCTAATGAATAACTGGTCCAAAGCTTGTCTACCAATCTATTCGGGATAAGTGGAACCCATAGCTTACTAAGTAGTGGTTCAAATCGTAAGATACCATTATCTGAAACCATGATATTTCCAAAATTATGGGACTAAGTATATTTTGAAAATGGTTGGGGATTGTGAGATATTTCCAAAATATTGGTAATATATGTATTTATAATTGGTTATACATTACATGTTACTGTTGTTGGTATAGTGGTTGTTTCCATTGTGTCCTAATGCTGGAACTCGAGTTCGAATCGACGCTTCCTATTTATTTTTGGAAAAATTCCATTTTGAAAAGGCGCAATTGTTCATTTAAAATGAAAATGTGCGAGGGAGGGTCGAACACGGTTCACGCTCGGACAAGTATGATGTTTCTCCACCAAGCCAGTGCAATGATTTGGTTAAAACATGAACGGTAAATGTATATGTCTCTTCGCAAACAGTGGCAGAAGAAGAATTGCAACTCTTTCCCAAGTGACATTATTTTCCTATAAATAGGGCCACTTTGGACAGAATGAAAACAACGAATTCAGGTAATTGCCATCCATTTTCTTTCACTCATTTTCATATACTAAGTCAACTTATTCTTTTCTAATGCATGAGAAAAGAATAGGTAACATTATTTTGTAACATATTATTGAGAGATATTCTTGGGGTGATAGTGCAAATCATATCAAGGTTTCCAAAGTACCCTGAAGGGGATTCGTTGGTAGTCTCATTTGCATCCGATTGGTGGGGGCGAATCGAACCTAAAGGCTAGTGTAACAACACGCTTTGGAATTTGCTACATAGAATCTTCATCAACAATTTCACTATTAGAGTCTTGCAGCAATTGTCACCAACAAAGATCCAACAATTTTGTCTCTTTCTGTGTATAATTTTTCTTCTGTTAACAGGGGCTAGACATCAACGAAAGAGTCTATTTGAATGAACAAGGGACCAATGTGCAGGTTAGTTTTACCAATGTTCGGGTCACTCCTCAGTAAATCCTCCATGGATGAGTATTTGCATATAAACTATAGATTTAGGGTTTAGGGTTTAGGGTTTAGGGTTTAGGTCCAAGAAATCTCGGCTTTTATTGAATCATCAATGAGATTTGAATGAACATTTTATAAAGGGAACCTTTTCACTTATACAACCTATTGTATTGCTTGAGATACATAGGAGGATTATAATTCTTTTATATCATAAATATTTACTTAAGTTACTACAATTTTTATAAGAGCAGGCACTAGTCTGCAGGTTTAGGGATTCGGGTTTAGGATTTTGAGTTAAGAGTTTTGAGTTTCAAGTTTAGGGTTTTGAGTTAAGGATTTCGGGTTAAGGGTTTCGAGTTTCTGGTTTAAGGTTTAGGGTTTGTGGTTTTGGATTTCGGGTTTACATTTTTGGGTTTAGGGTTTAAGATTTAGGGTTTCGAGATTAGTGTTTCAAGTTTAGGGTTTCAAGTTTAAGATTTCAGGTTTAGGATTTCAGTTTTGGAGTTTCGGGATTAGGGTTTCGGGTTTCGGGTTTAGGGTTTTAGGTTTAGAATTTTAGGTTTAGGGTTTAGGGTTTAGGGTTTCAGGTTTAGGTATTCGGGTTTTGGGTTAAGGTTTTGGGGTTTAGGGTTTCATGAGTAGGGTTTTGGGTTTAGAGTTTCGGGTTACAGGTTTAGTGTTTCGACATAAGGGTTTTAGGTTGAGGGTTTCAAGGTTAGGGTTTCGGGTTTCTTGTTTTGGGTGAAGATAACAAGAAAGATAATAAGAACATTTAATAGAATAGAATTGTCAAGTAAAGTAATGATTAAATCTTTATTTGACAATTCTATTTTTTTTATATGGTATTACTATCTTTGTTATAAATTACAACTACATAACGAAGATAATAATAACATATAATAAAATAGAGTTGTCAAATAAAAATTTAATTATTACTTAATCTGGGGTTTAAGGCTTAGGGTTTATGGTTTAAGGTATAATGTATAAGGTTAGGGTTTAGGTACAGGATTTAGGGTATTGGGTATAGGGTTTCTGGATTAGGGTTTGACATTTAGGGTTTCGGGTTTCGGGATTAGGATTTTAGGTTTAGGGTTTCGGGTAAAGAGTTTTGATTTTCAGGTTTAGGGTTTTGAGTTTAGGATTTCAGGTTAAGGGTTTCGAGTTTAAGGTTTTGTGTTTAGTGTTTTTGGTTTTGGATTTCGAGTTTACATTTTTGGTTTTAGAGGTTAAGATTTAGGGTTTCGAGATTAGTGTTTTAAGTTTAGGGTTTCAGGTTTAGGATTTCAGTTTTAGAGTTTCAGGATTAGGGTTTCTGGTTTAGGGTTTCAAGTTTCGGGTTTAGGGTTTCGGGTTTAGGTATTCGGATTTCTGGTTAAGGTTTTGGGGTTTAGGGTTTCGGGATTAAGGTTTTAGGTTTAGGGTTTTATCTTCATTATGAAGTACGACTACAAAAAAAAGATAATAATAACATATAATAAAATATAGTTGTCAAATAAAGTAATAATTATATCTTTTTTTGACAATTCTATTTTTTATATGTTATTATTATTTTCGTTATGATTTACAACTACATAACAAAAATAATAATAACATATAATAAATTAGAGTTGTCAAATAAAAATGGAATTATTAATTACTCTGGGGTTTAAGTTTCAGGGTTTAGGGTTTAGAGTATAAAGTTTAGGGTTTCGGGTTTCAGGTTTTCGGTTTTGGGTTTTTGGTTTTGGGTTTCGGGTTTACATTTTTGGGTTTACGATTTCGAGATTAGGGTTTCATGTTTAAGGTTTCGGATTTAAGGTTTCATGTTTAGGGTTTCGGGTTTAGAGTTTTGGGATTAGGGTTTCTGGTTTAGGGTTTAAACTTTCAGATTCAGGGTTTCGGGTTTTAGGTTTAGGGTTTAGGGTTTCGGGTTTCGAGTTTTAGGTTAAGGGTTTTCTGTTTCGGGATTAGGGTTTTAGGTTTAGAGTTTCAGGTTTAGGGTTTCGAGTTATGGGTTTAGTGTTTCGAGATAAGGGTTTCAAGTTTAAGGTGTTAGGTTGAGGGTTTCAAGTTTAGGGTTTCGGGTTTCTTGTTTTGGATTTAGTGCTTCGGGTTTCGGGTTTCAGTTTTTGGGTTTTGGGTTTAGGGTTTAAGGTTTTGGTTTTTGTGTTTAAGGTTTCTAATTTAGGGTTATGTGTTTCAAGATTCGGGTTTCTGGCTTAGGGTTTTGAATATAGGGTCTAGGATCTAGGATTTATCAATTGTATTCCTTTCATAATAAGACTAAAAAATCTCACAAAGGTTAATGACTTATCACAAATGATACACAATTTAGCATTTTAATTCAATTTATTTTACCAAGAATGCAAAAATACTATCCAATCATGTCAGTCCAAACAAACTCTCAACATTTACAACCATACAATCTAATGAAAAAGCATGCAGTGCAATGTCCTTTTTTTTTTTTTTTTGAAATATAACAAATAAAATCCTAAATAATACCCCTACACTTAAATTACATATTGTACTCAATTAAAGTAATAAGAATAGAATAAGAGTAAGGAAAAGGAGCTCCCTGTTTAAACTTCAGTGTAGGTGGGTATTTTCAAGGAGAGTTCTTCTATGGTAGCATCTTCAAGCACATAGCTCTCATCGAATATTTTAAGGCGTTGTCCATTTACTTTGAACATTTTCTTGGTATTTCACTTTTTATTCCCATTGCACCATGAGGAAAATGTTAGTAACAATAAAAGGGTCAATCCACTTCGATTGCAGTTTCCCAGCCATAATTTTCAAATGGGAGTTGAACAATAAAACTTTTTGGCCAATGCAAAATTTCTTCCTAGAAATCATCTTATCATGAAAGTACTTAGTTTTCTCCTTATAGATGCGAGAGTTCTCGTAAGCTTCAAGTCTAAGCTTTTCATGTTGTTGCAATTGAAGCTTTCTCTCCAAACCTGTTTTCTCCATCTCAAGGTTACAACTCTTGACCGCCTAATAAGCATGGCGCTCTATTTCCACTTGGAGGTGGCATGCCTTACCAAACACAAGTCGATAAGGGGACATTCCTATTGGTGTTTTGTAGGGTGTTCTATAAGCCCAAATAGCTTCTTCAAGTCGGTGGCTCGAGTCTTTCCTGTTTGGTTGCACCATCTTTTCTAATATTTGTTTGATTTCTCTATTTGAGACTTCAGCTTGTCCATTAGTCTGGGGATGATAAGGTGTAGAAACTTTGTGCACAACCCCATACTTCTGAAGCAAAGTGTCCATGGTGCGGTTGCAAAAATGAGTGCCTTGATCACTTATGATGGCTCGGGGTATTCCAAACTTGCAAAGAATATTTGATCTGATCAAACCTGCAACAGCTTTAAAATCATTAGTCCTAGTGGGCATTGCTTCCACCCACTTTGAAACATAATCAACAGCTAGTAAAATATATTCATAACAAAAAGATACAGGAAAAGGACCCATAAAGTCAATGCCCCACACATCAAATACTTAACAGAAAAGCATAGGTTGTTGAGGCATTTCACTCCTATGAGTGATTGATGTTCCTGTTATTTGGCATTCTTCACACGTTTTGTAAGTCTCAAAAGCATCTTTAAACAAAGTGGGCCAAAAGAAACCAGAGTCTAAGACTTTTCTTGCTGTCCGTTGAGGACCAAAATGTCTTCCAGTTTGAGAGGCATGACAAAACTGAAGAATGGATTGAGCCTCATGGTGGGAAACACATTTCGCCAAATCACCTGGTCACTATAGAATTTCCACATATATGGATCATCCCACACATCGTATTTGGAATCACTTTTAAATTTGTGTATTTGTGTTCGGGATGCATCTGCAAGAAAGACTCCAGCAACTAGATAATTAACCAAATCAGCAGACCAAGGAGTTACCTTACGCAACTGTAGCCATTGTTCATCAGGGAAGTCATCTTGAATGGGGATGGGGTCCTCATCCATTTCTATTCTGCTCAAATGATTTGCCACCAAATTTTCAACTTCACTCTTATCTTTAATCTCTAAATCAAATTTTTGGAGTAATAACATCCACCGGATCAATCTCGATTTTGCTTCTGGTTTCTTCAACAAGAACTTCAACGCAATCTTTTGTACAAGGACTGCTCCTACTACATAGTTAGATGCATAGTTACAAGCCCCAAACTTTATCACGTTGAATGTGATTCTAATCATTGCAACCCTCTTAAAAAGGGGATTCATGAAAATGACAATAGTGGAGTCAATTCAAAGAATGTGAAAAATATGAAAATAAAGAATTAGTGAGAATCAAGTTTCATGCCAACATAATACTTTTGTTATTTTGTTGAGTATAGTAGCCTTTGTTTTGGCATAACTTTGTTAGTTCTGCAATGTTAGATTCATGCATGAAATTTTCATTTATGAATATTTGAATGTTATGTTTGTTTCCTTTCAATTTTGTTTGGACTTCATATAATATGGATTTACTATATTTTATTTTAATTTTCATTTGTTACATTTCAATTTTACTAATGTACTATACATTTTACATTCTAAATTTATTGTTAAATATCATGTAAATTCAAAGGAATCATGCCAACATCAACTATTTTGAAGGATTCATGAAAGATTCATGAAGAATTCATAAAAAGATTCGTGAAGACTAACATGCAAATTCAAAGATAAAAAATAATCATAGTTTGTATGTGTATTTTAATTATTTGTTATAATTGGAAGATTATTTATTTTAAGTATTTTCAATTCTGGAATGAAGGATATTTTACTCCTTGATACAACAAATCAAAATTTATATAAATTCTCAAATGTC
>JBBPBR010000008.1:35297-50899 GCA_037974775.1 Cicer pinnatifidum
TGAAAAATTTTAATTTTGTGTTGTGGAATTTTTAATAATATTGTTAAAAAAATTATTTAAAATTTTTTAAGTTGAAGAACAATTAAACATATTTTGTTTAGTTTCAAAAGAGACTACATTATATTTTGATTTGACCATGATAAAAAATGAAATATTGATATTTTATAGAGGCTAAAAACATATATAATACTAAATTTTAATAGAGGAAAAATCATATTTCATAAACATTTCTTTAAATAATTAGACAATTGTAATATTTTATATCACATTTAATCAAAAGAGTATTTAAGTATAATTTTTAAACATTTATTTCCCCCTCTTCACTTGTGTAGGGAAGTTAAAATTGCTTCTAAATAAATTACGTTCCTCTATCCAAAAAGAATTAAGGCAAACAACTTAAGAAATAATATTCAAATTGTCTATCTCATTCCCTTCATTTTCCTACTAGCAAATAAACCCTAAAAGCATGCATGGGAGTTGGATTTGGAGGTGAATGAAAGAGAGGACTTGCCTTTCATTTTCAAATTAAAGCTATAAAATATTTCTTAAAACAAATTAAGTGAAATTGAATATTATTCTTTTCAATTTTTTTAAAATTTCAAATATTTACGAATACGGACTTAACCCATCAAAATATTCCCCTCAAAAAACCAACTATCAAACATATCCTAAGGATACACACTCTAGGGGTATATTTAGGAGTTAGGTTTTGGAAGGAAAGTGAGGAGAAGACTTATTTTATTTTTAAAATCGATTAAAAGTGTATTTGAAATATTATATGATCATCTATCATGTCATTCTTTAATAAAAAAATTAAATACCAAATATATGTTAAGAATATAGACTTAACCTTTCAAATCTAAAAATTCACCTTCCAAACATACCCTATTAGAATACAGAGCTTATTGAAACAAAAAACTTAATACCATCAAGCAAGGCTCTGTTTGCTTTTGGACTATCGTTTGCTTCATTTTAAATAGAAACTCATGTCAATTAATTTTTTAGCTTTGAAAGATCAAAATAGATAACCTCTTTGAACCATGAAAATATATAAAAACAAAAAGCAGGTTAACTTGAAAGTGACGCAAATGTGGTACACCAGCTTTCTTGGGTTTTTTTGCAGATGCAGATCAGCCGCATGTACCAGAGCATGCTTGTACAACTAACAGAGATCATTGAAGTCTTACAGTATGGAGCAAAATTTTCAACAAATGTTGTACCTCAAGACCTTCCAGGATCAATAAATGGAGCATGGGTCTTTAAAATATTATGAGTTAGAGAACGGAAACCCCTCAAAACAAACTTATCTCTGAGAAGTTTCCTCCATTTTTGCACTAAATCCCCTTAAATTAGGCTACCTGAGCAACAGACTCAGACGCATCTGTTTCTTGCCTGAAAATTGGATATTGTTAAAATAGTTAAAATCAAATAACAGAAAAATCAATGTTTTTTATATGAAAATAGAAGTGTCCAAAAAGGTACAGGTCTCACTTTGCAATTCCTTCCCCAACTTCCATTCTGAGAAAGCTTACAACTCTCACAGATGAACCCACCTCTTTGGATAGATTTTCCAGTACCACCTGCATAGAGACGTGAAAGATACTAGGTAAAGAATGACCATTTAAACAAATGGGCTCCTTAGATGGACACTTCACAATACACCATATATATAACCATATATATATATATATATATATATATATATATATATATATATATATATATATATATATATATATATATATATGAGTATCTTGAGGAGTGAGAGGAATAAATCTTTGACCACATAATTATACATAGATGGTCCAGATCAAAGTTTTTTAACAGTGACAGGATTACCTCGACAAAAAGTTACATGATCACAGAAAAGTCACATGACTTTTATGTTTAAATCTTAACCATGCATGCATACATACATGTACATATGTACGTATCTACAACAGACATTATTACATACATATATGCACATAATGCTACATCTGAGTGGTGGTATTAAAATCAAGAAAAATGTGTTCACTGGCATTGCAAACAATAAATCACCTTCATTTGCTGGTCATTGACCATAAGACATCTTAATACCTTCCTAGAATTTGAATGGCTTTCATGTTTGAAGGCTACTGGGCACCTGCAGATCTATACTGCATATTTGAGTGGTAGAAACTAGAGAGTTCTTAGATTCCCGGCAGAACGGGTCTGAAGGAAACTAGTCTGAATTGCTATAATATTGAATACTTCTTAGTATTTATTTAATTGATCGACGTGAAGGAACTTCCAGTAGAGGTAGTTACAAGGAAATATATAAATACAATAAAAAGAGAAGAGAAGAAAAAGGATAACTGGCAACTGCTAGTAACCACCTAGGATTTAGAGAGCTTGGTCTCTTCCAACCATCCAATACATAAAAATCTAAATGCTACCTGTCTTTTCCCCTCTAATTTATAATTATTTTACTAAATAACTGCTGACCCAGGCCCATTTAAAATTGTGGCCTTCTAGTGTAAGTCTTTAAAATAGGAGGTCTGTGTAATGGACATAAGTGAGGCCCAAAATGACAATGATAAGGAGGGAATAGGTGATGCCATTCCCCAAATTCTGGCCAAACGTAACCGGGTCAAGTCCAAATGGATGAAGGATTGTGAGATCACAAAGAAGAGAGGTATCCTGCTCTAAAGAAGGATCTAGAAGACTTATTTCTTTTTATGTTAATCTGTGTTGCTGAGTCATAGGACCGTTAGTGTCCTTGTCCTTTTATGTCCAGCTGTAATAGTACCTTTCTAGTACTATATATGTAATCAAAGGAAATGAAATAAGACTCAGAATATTCAGAACTTTTTCATTGTTATAGGAGGTGCTCCCCTCGAAGGAGAATTTTCTTTCTTTTTGTGCATTGTTCAGACATTTCATTGGTGGTTTCATTGAGTATGACTACTCCACCTATCCCTACCCTTGAGGAAACTCTTCAAAAATTACTCCAAAACCAACAAACCCAGCAAGCCTTTCAACAGAACCTCACCGCCCTAACTACTAAGCTTCAAACCATTTGTGGCCCCCTTCACACAGCTATCATCCCCACCATGACCTTCCTCACCACCAAAACCCTTTTTCCACCTCTTCCATTAAGCTTGATATCCCTCAGTTCGATGGCTCTGACCCCCTCAACTGGATCTAAAGATCTCCCAGTTTTTTTATTTTCATCAAACACTAGAGGATCAGCGTCTTCAATTGGCTTCTTTTTACCTGGAAGGAGAAGCTCTTACATGGTACCAATGGATGCATTCGAATGGTCAGCTTCTGTCTTGGACTATGTTTCTTCATGCTCTGGAACATAGGTTTGCTCCTTCTCACTATGAAGACCCAAAAGGTACCTTATTCAAACTTTGCCAAACTGGATCTGTCAAAGAATATCAAACAGAGTTTGAATCCCTTACAAATCGCATAGTAGGGTTACCCTCACCATTTTACCTAAGTTGTTTCATTTCTGGTCTCAAACTTGAAATTCACAGAGAGGTCAAAGCCTTTCAACCGATTTCTCTATTCCACGCTATAAGCATAGCCAAATTACAGGAAGAAAAAATCAATGAGCGCCCTTCCTCATCCTTTACTTGTCGCTCATCCACAACTCTCCCCAACTTATCGGGTCCTAGCCCGTCCGCCCTTCCTTGTCCCCTTTTTCGCACACCCCAAACACACCCACTCAACCAAACACACCACCCAAAACAGCCACCACCATATGCCGCTTGTCACCTAACGAACTTCAAGCTCGTTGCGTAAAAGGGCTATGTTATAATTGCAACGACAAATTTTCACTTGGCCACCACGAAAGTGAGACCCTGACCCACTTACTCATAGATACTTCACAAAATACCGTACCCGACCCAAAACCTCAAACGCTTCGGCCCAAATCAATTTGCACGCCTTAATGGGTCACACTATACCCCAAACCTTACGTCTTTTGGGTGTCGTCGAGTCCATCCCTGTGGTTATTTTGGTTGATGGGGGAAGCACACCTAACTTTATTCAAGACACGGTAGCCAAACAATTGGGCCTTCCCTTACAACAAGCCCAATTGATCCTAGTCTCTGTAGGCAATGTGCCTATGAGTCACCAAATGGACCACATAGTGGGCTCTCATCATTTTTTGGTGGACTTTTTTGTCCTTCCTCTTAGTGGAGTGAATATTCTTTTGAAAGTTCAATGGGTCAAAACCTTGGGGCCCGTACTAACAGACTATGAGCAACTCACCGTGCAATTTATGAAAAATGGAATTGTGGTCTGTAACATTATCTCAAAATACTATGTTTAAAATGCATTCCATTTTTTTTCATGACAATATTTTAATTCTCGTGCAAGCAAAAATACATAATTACACATAAATTCAAACAATCAATCGATAATTAATTAGAAATCCTCAAGTATCTCAATCAGATAATTGAATACTCAAGTTTTATGAATCAAAAATGTCATACCAAAATAAAAAATTAATAAATGGTATAAAATAGAGTCTAACAGAAATAAAGTTCCTAAAGCTGACCACCACTACCCATCTTAGAAAGTAAAAGAAATGATCCATTTATTCATCCGGAAACACCTTTGGGTGTGAAATCAAATTGAGGATGTCACCTGTCAAATGTAATTATGGTCCAACAACTAAAGGGTGAACCTAAACCTGGGCCTTCTAATGAGTTTTTTTATTGCCACTAATGCTTTGAACTCTTGTTACCATGTCCATATACTAGAGTCCCCACCAAAGTCCACAACGGTCATTGAACCGGACCCTCGCATCCACCACTTATTGACACAATTTGACCACATCTTCCAAATCCCTACAACTTTACCACCACCACGCACATTTGACCGTTGTATTACGCTGGCTAAAGGCACAAATCTGATCAATGTGCGCCCTTATCGATATCCTCATTTCCAAAAGAAAGAAATGGATAACCAAATCAAGGACATTCTTCAACAAGGAGACATCCAACCCAGTTTGATTGCTTTCTCCTCCCAGTGCTACTTGTGTGAAAAAAGGGTGGTTCGTGGCAATTATGCATGGATTACATAGCACTCAACATCATCACTGTCAAGGACCACTTTCCTATTCTGGCCATCAATGAGCTTTATGGAACACGTTGGTTCTCAAAATTGGACATTGGTTATGGGTACCCCAAATTTGCATGTTGCCAAGTGATGTCCATAAGATAGCCTATCGAACTCATCAAGGACATTAAGAATTCTTGGTCATGTCGTTTGGGTTGTGCAATGCACTCTCTACATTCAAGGAAACCATGAATGTTATATTTGAACCATTTTGGCGCCGGTTTGTCATCATCTTCTTTGACAACATTCTCATTTACAACAGGTCATTTAGGGAGCACAGCACCTTCGAGCAGTATTTGAGTGCTTGGCAACACATCCATCTCTTACCTGGGTCACATTCTGTCAGCTAAAGGGGTTGGTCCTGACCCTGAGAAAATTGATGCCACGCTAACTTGGCCTTCTCCAAAGAATATCAAACAGTTACACGGATTCTTAGGCCTTACTGGTTTTTATTGAAAATTTGTTCAGAATTATGCATCAATTGCTCATCCTCTTACTGAACTTCTTAAAAAAGATACTTTTGCTTGGACAGCAGCTGCATAACTAGCACCGAGAGGCTTAAAGAAGCAATGACTATGGCTCCGGTGTTAGCCTTACCTAACTTTGAGGAGGAATTCACCATTGATACTGATGCATCGGGTTTAGGCATGGACGATGTCCCCTCCCAACAAGGCCACCCTATTTGCTACTTTAACAAGAAATTATGCCCCAAATTACTCACTGCTTCCACTTATGTTCAGGAATTATGCGCCATCACTTCAGTGGTTAAGAAATGGCGTACTTATCTCTTGGGGCACAAGTTCACAATTCATACCGACCAAAGAAGCCTTTGTGAACTTACGACTCAGGTAATTCAAACACCTGAACAACAATTGTATCTTGCTAATTTACTTGGCTATTCCTACAAGATAGTGTATAAGCCTGGTATTCAAAATCGCATAGTAGCTGATGCATTACTGCACGTTCATAATCTTGAGTCTGTTCACTTTGCCAACACAGTTCCACAATTGGATTTCCTTGCAAAATTGAAAGAAGAGTTGAAATCTGATAGGGAGTTTCAAGGGTTGATTCAAACAGTTCAAACTGACCCATCCAACTTTGAACATTTAGGTGCTTGATGATTTGTTATTTCTCAAAGGAAAGCTTTACATTCCCTCTGCTTCCAAATTCAAAAACATTTTACTTAAAAGAGTTTCACTTGTCCACAATTGGAGGTCACAGTGGCATTCACAAGACATATGGTAGCCTTAAAGAAAATGTGTTCTGGAATGGTATGAAAAGTGATGTCACTGAATTTGTTAATTCTTGTATGTTTGCCAACAAACCAAGATACCGTCGCACTAGCCTTACAACCTTTGCCATTACCTTCAGTTGTATGGGAGGACATTTCCCTAGACTTCATTGTAGGGCCGCCTTCTTTCCAAACTAATACAGCTATCTTGGTAGTTGTTGACATTTTCTCAAAGACTGCACACTTTGGCATGTTGCCTGGTAATTTTACTTCCAGTTAAGTGGCAGATCTCTTTTGCTTAAATGGTCTTCAAACACCATGGCATGCCTAAAAGCATTGTTTTGGGTCGGGATCCTATTTTCCTTAGCCAATTTTGAAAGCAACTATTTCACAACTGGGGAACCAAGTTAAGGATGTCTTCTGCATATCATCCACAAAGCGATGGTCAAACTGAAATTTTCAACAAAGTCCTTCAACAATATCTCAGATGCTTGGTCAGTGAACAACCAAGTCATTGGGGTAAATTCTTACATCTAACAGAACGGCATTATAACACCTTGATACACACTTCGCCAAGTTTTTCTCCATTCGTAGTTGTTTTTTGGGAAACCTCCTTCATTACCACGGTAAATTGTTGGAAGTTTCCATCTAGAGACTTTGGAGATGACCCTCCAAACACGGGACCAGATACTGCAGTTATTCAAGAAAAAACTTAAGAAAGCTCAATTGACAATGGAACACTTTGTTGATCAACACCGTATTGCACATCCCTTCAAGGAAGGAGACTTGGTCATGGATAAACTATGCCTCTTGCCAGACCTCTGGCGGAACGCTGAGTTTACAAACTCTGTAAGCGTTTTTATGGACCTTTCAAGATCATTCAATGCATTGGTGATGTTGCCTTCAAGCTAGACTTACCCACTTCCAGCAAACTACACCCGTTTTTCCATGCTTCCAAGCACAAATCGTCCCACGGTTTGACCACACCAACATTACAATTACCCCCTGATATTGTGGACAACCAACCATTGGTTCACCCATTAGCCGTTTTGGATTGGGACCTTAATCCTAATCATCCTCCGTTGGCCCTTATTCAATGGTCGAACACGTTTCCTGAAGACGCCAACTGGGAACTTGCATCTGACATCAAGGATTTTATCCCAACTTCCACCTTGAGGACAAGGTGTTTGCAGAAGAGGAAAGGGATATAATGGACTTAAGTGAGGCTCGAGATGACAATGATGAGGATGGAATAGGTGATGCCATTTCCCAAATTCGGGACAAACTTAACTGAGTCAAGCCCAAATGGATGAAGGATTATGAGATCCTAAAGAAGAGAGGCACAACACCCTAAAAAGGTTCTAGAAGACTAATTTCTTTTGATGTTAAAGTCAGTCTAGCTGAGTCAAAGAACCATTAGTGTCCTTATCCTTTTATGTCCAGTTGTAATAGTACCTTTCTAGTACTATATATGTAATCAAAGGAAATGAAATAAAACTCAGAATATTCAGAACTTTTATATTGTTAAAGGAGGTGCTCCCCTCGAAGAAGAATTTTCTTTCTTTTTGTGCATTGTTCCGACCTTTCAATCTGGTACTAACAATCTCACAATTCTTATTGCTTATTCCTTGAATCAGAAATGGAGGAGACATTATCAATTTTAGATGGCACAGATTAGGCTCATATGGAGTATAGGTGAGTTCAAATTTAAATAAAAAAAAATTCTTGATATTTCATGCCTACTACCACAGCCATCGTTAGGTATTGAATAATTCTATCAGATGATTGGGAGACTCAAATGAGGATCCATTACTCATTTACCCTTGAGAAAAACTACATATATTGCAACCTTTGACACAATAAGCATGGTTTTTGAAGCACCAACAAGCCACCTTTGAAACATTTATTAAAAATATATTTGAGATATCCATTTGGACTTAAATTAAGCCATTAAAATTTAATTGTGAAGTCGGTTGACAACTGTAAATTATCTTGCAAAATCTTAGTTCGGCCCATACCATGCTTATACATCTTGTAACAAGAGACTTAAATATTCATAAGGCATCGGCCAACAAGTATCCCTTTTCTCAATCAAGCACTTCGACAAACTTCATTGTTACTGTTGTCTGTAGCTTGTGTTTTATCTCTCTTTTGATAACTTTTACTGTGCTATTTTAAAAACAAGCTTATATATATATACATGATAGTATCGGTATAGGAGGCAAGGTTGTGAATTCTGAACCAACTCATGCATTGGTAGAATTTTATTTCTTTCACCAACCAAAATAGTGATATTGGCAAACAAATATACCCATCCTAATTTCAATTTTTTCATAAATTAAACCAATTCGATTTAGAGAATAAGAAAAAGCTCACATACCTTCACATTCATAGTATCATTCATAACAAACTTTTGGTTCATAAGCACAACATCCTCAAAGTACTTGCGCAAACGACCTTCAACCATTTTGTCTATGGCCATCTGAGACTTACCAGAGGCTTCTGCCTGAAATATAAAAACCAAACAGAATCTTAAACTAAATTTTTTTGTTCTGTTCCTATAATGTGGTAAAGAAAACGGCACTTAGCACAAGAACTAGAAAAATCAAAAAATCTAATATGAGATAAGCATTGGGCAGATTGCATTCATATACTAGCATGGACAATATGATCTATTCATAAATCCAAAAGAAATTATAGATAGAATATGAATACCTGAGATTTAAGAACTTCGCGCTCATTTTCTAATGCATCCGAAGGCACAAGTTCCTTTGTTAAGAATAATGGTTTGGTTGCTACTACATGCATGGCCAATTCTGATCCAACACGTTGAAGTGCATCCACTTGTGTTTTAACACCATCAACTTCAAGGGATAAGATTCCAGCAATGCGACCCAAACCTAATCAAATAGGAGGAGGATGTCAGGATCTAATAACACATGACATAAGTAGATAAATGAATCATTGTTGTTGTTGTTATTATTATTATTGAGATGAGTTTGAGTAGGTACCAGGTTTGGGACTGGTGTGAAGATATGTAGATACAAGACCATGAGATGGTGCAGGCATGACATAACCTCTTCTAAGTCTTACATTCTCTCCCATCATGGCAGCTACTTGAGTGATAGCGTTTTGAACGCTAGTTTCTCCATTGATCTTTGGATGTTGAAGATTCAATCTCATATCCTCCAAACATTGAGGTCCAAAGTGAGAGGAAGAAGAATTATCGAGCAACAAAGCTTGGTTAGCCAAACACAATGCCAAGTGTTGAAAGATGTCATTTCTGGCAACAAAGTCAGTTTCGCAGTTGAGTTCAATGAGAGCTGTTTTGTTGTGGTTTTGCGCGAGAGCGAGCAAACCTTCCGAAGCAGTTCTAGATGATTTCTTGGAAGCCAGAACGATTCCCCTCTTTCTCAGTTCCTTCTGGGCGGCTTCAATGTCCCAATTTGAATCCACTAGAGCCGCTTTCACGTCTTTAATGGGGGCGCTTGTTCTTTCTCTCAATTGCTTTATCAGATTCATTTCATTAGAAACCGAAATTGATGAATAATTTGCGCCGTTCATCAACTTCCTAAAAACACGACTGCTGGCTCCGCTTAAACCCATGACGCTCTCTGAGAAGCAAGAAACATCGTAATCAAGTTTCATTTATCATTCCTTGTAGAAAAAACAAATCAACAGGTAATCGAAACAACAACAACAGTGAGCAAATCAGCAAGTAATCAACAACAACATTCCCCAATTTTTATCAAATCAACAATAATCCCCAATGTTGATCAAATCGACAAGTAATCTACAATAACAATCCCCTTCAGCAAATTAACAAGTAATCAACAAGAAACCCTAGAACAAGGTAATAAACTTTACAAAAGTATGAAAACACCAGAACTGGCTTCTTGTTAATATCAAAATACCCCAAATTTAAACAAATCAAAAACCCTAATAATGATTTCACATCACAAGTGTACTACTAGTAGTCCCAAATTCATAATCAATCAACCAATTTCATACAATTATAGTCGTATAAAAAATCCCAATTCAGAAAACCCTAAAATCACAAAACTCAAAATTAAGTTCCATTGCCTTTTTTATGGCTACCTTCACTATTGGAAGCTTTGTGAATTCCTTTGGAGGCGCGACGTGGCCGGAGGAATGGTCGTGGAGGCCGACTGGTAGGTGGCTCGCGACTAGGAGAGAGAATAGAGGGTGGACACGCGAGAATAGAAAGTCAGATAATGGTCGAGAGACGAGAGATGGCGCGCAACTGGGAGAGATAAGAGAGGGGAAGGCGACCGCAGCGGCTGGTGGGAAGTGTGCAATGTAAAATGAGAGTAGTTTCAAACTTTGGGTGTCTTGGGTCTAAGCCTCTAAGGTGCAAAAACAAAAACTCAGGATGGTTAAAGTGCAAAACATATTGGGTAATAAATATGATTTTTGAAAGTTTAGGGTGCCTAGATCTTACTTGGATGTAGATTGAACGTAGACATAACAATTGGATCCACACATATCCGCAAAAAGAACTCACAATGACCGGAGTAAAAAACTCAGCATAATATTATATTATATTAATGTTTAGTTTAATTAATTGTTTTATTTTATGTTTTAGCATCTACTGATATTATTGAACAACTACAATATTTATAATCGAAATAAATATTTGCAAATTTTTTAAGAATTTGATTCTACTGAACAGATAAATAATTGTGGTTGAGTAACTAATAGTTATGTCTTATTAATCGTGACTTTATAACTATACTTGCAACATCCTATCAATTTTTTCACATATCTCGAATAATATCGTCTTAGGACTTGCAACTTCATAAATTATTATTATTGATATTTGAATGTGTATTTTAACGTGTTCATTTAAAATGTTGAGTTATAAAATATTTTAGTTTATAATATTTTATGATTGGATTTAAAATATTTAAATAATTTTTAAATTTAATCACAACAATATAATTTATTTATCGATTTATTTTAGTTAAAATATAGGTAATTGGTATAGATCCTAATATTTAGGCACCCAAATAATAAGGATACAAGTGTTAAAGTTGATACTCAAAAAAGTACAAACACAGATATAGGTATTTTTTAAATCGCGAGGATACGGGTACTATAATACCCTACTCAAACCCTATCCATTGTTATCCTATACCTTTGGCTCCATCTGATACAATATACTAAATTTGTTTGTTCTCGTGTGGTGGATGATGGGACTTTTCAAAAAAAAAAATGTCGATTGAATGTTTATTTTGTTACGTTAATATTAATTCGTTATCCTTCTCGATCTTTAAATACATATTAAGAATACGATAACATTCACTTTTATTTAGTCTCAAAATCAAAACCTAATACAAATAATTTTATAATTGTTATTATAATAATAAAATAATAAAAGAAAAATATTAAGACAGATGTTAATGATTCAAACGTATAAATAAAATAATGAGAAGAAAAAATAAATATAATTTTATGATTAAATTAAATACTAAAGAAAATGTTAATGATATTAATGTTACAAAATTTGAAAGATCAACTTAAAAAAACTCATTTAACGCTTTAAAAACTGTTAAAAGACTATTGAAATAAAAATATAAAGGTATACTAGTAATGTAAAATAATTTTATAGTTTTATTAAATTCTAACTTTTCAATTTGTTATATTATATTGAGGTGACAAATCAATTTTTAAATTAATGACAATTATATAATTATTTGATAATATGACAAATTACAATTGGATGACGGTGTAAAATTATTTTACATTGTCAATACATTATTTTTATTCTCTTGAAATAATTTATTAAAAATTTATTTAAATATATTTTTATTTAATATAACTTTTTTTTCCAAAAAATCTTATGAGTAATGGCAAAATTTACATACATTAAAGGTGTAGAAATCAGATATCATAGGTTCAATCCCATATAATGTAATATATTAAATGTCTCTATACCTTTTACTGTATAAGATATTTTTGATAGGCAAAGTGAGTGTGTGTGTATATATTGTGTGCTCTGAAGAAAAATCATATTTTCTTAAGCCAAAAATGTCATCAATTGAGGATGACGATGGAAATGGGATCAACAGTTTTCCTGACACTGTTTTCTACCATATTCTCTCTTTTCTCCCAACCAAACTGGCCATTGCCACTAGTGTTCTTTCGAAACGATGGGCACATCTATGACACGAGATGTAGCTTTTAATAATAAAAGTATTCAATTAGGACTGAAAATTGGTTGTGAATAAACAATTTTCTCACCTTCCGAGATCTTCAATACGGTGTCCGTGTGTGTAGCAAAGTGTGCACCCTAAGTCTACACAAGCTTTATCAACAAAAAAACAAGTTTAGTTACATATAGTCTACACATAGAGCAAGATTTTTAACTAAAAAACAAGTTTCAATGGTAAAACATTTCATTCTACCATTCAGTTGAATATTCAAAGAGTTCTATATAGTACATATCACACTTGCAATATTTCCTCTAGTATTCCTCTAGAAGTCCCATTATTAAGGAACTACATAATATCAAACAACAGAAATTTCCATCAAATGTAATAGTTGGAGAGGATACATATTTTTTTGTCTCAAATAGGATCAAGAGACATTTGCTTCCACGACAGCCTCACTAGGTAAACCTTTTACTGTGATAGTTATATGACAAGTGCGCTTTTTAATTGAGTTGGCTCGCCCTTGAGCTCGAGCTCTTACTCTTTTCAAAGTTTTCCCTTCATTAACCTCTGCTTTACTAATAACTAAACTTGATTTACTTAGACCCAAGTTATTGCTTGCATTTGCTCCAGCAGAAAAAACTATCTTAAGAATGGCTTCACATGCTCGATAAGGCATGAGTTCCAATATCACAAGTGTTTCTTCATATGGACGTCCACGAATCTGATCGATTACTCTTCGAGCTTTATCAGCAGACATGCGAATGTGTCGTCCCACAGCATAGGCTTCTGCATATGATTTGTTGCTCTCCTGTACTGCAGTGCAACATAAAATTTAAATATATGTTAACTATTTTTCCATATCCTTCTAAGCAGATAAATGACTACATTAACATCAAATACATGATGAAATATTTGTAGACATGGTCTTATATACTGAAAACTGAAAAGCCGAAATATGTGATGCATGCCTTGTGTGCGTCAGCTACATATACTATAAAATAATAGAGGTGCACAATAATGGCCCTTGCTTGCTTGAAAAAGCCCAACTATCACCACCTCAAAACCTTTAGCAATAGAAAGGAATTGAGTGTTCATAGTACAAAACTGAATATAACAACATTCACAACTTAATATTTTTTAGAGCCTAAATACCCATCATGAGTAGCAATATTTATTTTTGCAAAAGCAAAAGAAGGTTATATTAGGACGGCCGCACCCAAGCACATGAGACACCACATCCATTCTTAAATTCCCAAAAACAGTACTACTTGTACTAAGAACTAAGAACCCCCAATACCAAGTCTATGACAGGCCAAAACGCAAATCCAGACCTGCATAAAAACTGCATGTACAAAGTCATTGCAAAAGTGCCATATCCCTCTCCTTGAAGCGCAAGCCTCTTTTTTTTCAACATTACACTATTTGAGATCCAATCATAACAAAACCAACACACTAGAAAATCACTCCCTGTCAACGAAAAACAGAATCCAAAACTCCAAGCTTGTAACAATGTGAATGAAGATAAAGAATGTGGATAAAAAAGTAAATATTGTAGGATTGCTAAGCAAGTTTACAGAGTCAAATAAGTGAAGTTGATCTAATCGGGGTCACGTCCTAGCAATACTACTGAGAATTATTTATTTATTTGTGTAGGAGGTTTGGCCTTGGCAGCTAAATTGTAGGAAAAATGGGATTTCCACGACGATGGCAAAACCCTCTGATATTATTTGAGAATTAAAATTCTTATTATACCCCCAAATGGATTTTTGTTAGAATCATTAGCCGAAATGATCAAATAATTCTGTTGATACATTCGATTCGATTAATTAAACGTTTTACAATTAGTAAACTATATTTACTAATTCTTGTTGGCGAGATCTAGCTCGTTCTAAATATACTTGATATTCCTTCATTTTTTAAATTCTATTTGGTCAAAGGATCCGAGATTCATTGGATTATCAAATGATATGCGATACAGTCAAAACAAGGTATTTTATCTAGATACATATTTGAATTCAAATAAAAAAACAAATATGAATAGATACCTAGAAAACAAGTAAAACCCATCAATGGACTATCTACCCTCGCTTGTTCCATCTAATTGTTTTAGGATAACAAGCTGGTTAGAAATCCTTTATTTTGTGGACCAATCGCTCTTTTGATTTTGAAAAAAAAAATATCTTTATCAATATACTCTTTCTTCTACACATTTATCGCTATCCCATAACATAATGGAAAATAGCTAATAATTAGGACTCAGGAAGCAGTAATTAAATCCATGCTCGACCAACAACACATAATCGATATAATAGCGAAGTAGATGAATGAGTGAACAGGAAACATAAGAAATTGATTACACATTGAAAGATGTTTAGAAGTTTTATTCAATAGACTGTACATACAAATAATAATAATTAATAATGATAAATAGTTAGAGTTACGATAATTAGTTGAGAATAAAGAGTACCTCCGAACTGGGCAGTGTGAAAGTGACAAGCGAAAGGGTTGTTGTTGTTGTTGTTGGTAACCCTAACGGTTTTGAGTGAGATCCGGTTGAAAGAGGAAGAACATCTAATTCGGGCGGAGGGTAAAGGAAATTTAAATTGAAATTGCGGAGCAAAAGGTTGGAGTTGCAGCGGGTTATCGCGAAGAGGAGAAGGAAGGTTTATGGCTAAAGAGAGAGCCATTCAGATTATGATAACACTCAACAACAAACAAAACACTTCAACTTCTCAAATATGATATGATAAGACAGGCTCACTGGATGGATAAATGCAAATAAAATCTAACTTTTTTTTTTTTCCTTTTTTTTTCACATAGAAATGAAGTTACCTCTCTTATTTTAATTTTTAAATAAAAAAAGGATTATTTTTATTTCTCCATATTCACTTTTGTTTTTTTTTTTCTATCTGGACCGGTAGTGATAGAAAAATATCAACAACAAAAAATCACCCAAAAAAATTAAAAAAATAGATACAATAGTGGATAAATTGTTAAGATATAGATTTTATTATAGTATAAATCTTTCTATTATTGTCAATTAGCGAAATTAGTCTCTTCATCTTTTATCAATAATAGTTTTGATATTTCTATTCAATTTT